>SDVV010002352.1:0-23238 GCA_016164225.1 Gammarus roeselii | reverse complement strand
CTGAGCTAGAAGTGCCCCGAGAGGAGGACTGAATCCATGGCAGATCATGTGGTGTTGTGAGAGCACGTCTGAGTGCATGACTGAGCTAGAAGTGCTGTTAGAGGAGGACTGAATCCATGGCAGATCATGTGGTGTTGTGAGAGCACGTCTGAGTGCATGACTGAGCTAGAAGTGCCCCGAGAGGAGGACTGAATCCATGGCAGATTATGTGGTGTTGTGAGAGCACGTCTGAGTGCATGACTGAGCTAGAAGTGCTGTTAGAGGAGGACTGAATCCATGGCAGATCATGTGGTGTTGTGAGAGCACGTCTGAGTGCATGACTGAGCTAGAAGTGCCCTGTGAGGAGGACTGAATCCATGGCAGATCATGTGGTGTTGTGAGAGCACGAGACTGAGTGCATGACTCAGCACGAAGTGCCGTGATAGCTCGCCTGAGTGTTTTGGTAAAGCATGTGGTATAGCGACAACACGCCTCAGTAGATGGTAGAGCTTGTTGCGCGCGAGGGGATGCCGCAGTGAAAGTGAATAGCTGAGCTTGTTCCGTCTTGAGGGGCCCCCTTTGTGAATGGCAGAGGTTGTTTCGTCATGAATCGACGCCTCAGATGAAAGTAGAGTTTGTTCCGCTTGAGTGGACGCATAAATGAATGATAGAGCTGGTTACGCGTAATGGGACGCCTTAGTGAATGGCAGAGCTTGTTTCGCCATATGGAGACGCTCGGCGAATGATAGAGCTTGTTCCGCGTGAGGGGACGCCTTAGTGAATTGCAGAGCTTGTTTCGCCATACGGAGACGCTCGGTGAATGATAGAGCTTGTTCCGCGTGAGGGGACGCCTTAGTGAATGGCAGAGCTGGTTCCGCGTGAAGGGACGCCATTAGTGAATGATAAAGCTTGTTGCGTGTGAAGGGACGCCTTATTAAATGGTGGAGCTTGTTGCATGTTATGGGACGCCTTATTAAATGGAAATGGTTGAGCTTGTTGCAAGTTATGGGACGCCTTAGTGAATGGTAGAGCTTGTTGCGCGTGAGGGGATGCCTTATTGATTAATAAAACTTGTTACGTGTGAGAAGCTGCCTCACTGAATGGCAGAGCTTGTTTCGTCATGAGGGGAGGCCTCAGTGAATGGTAGAGTTTGTTAAGCGTGAAGGGATACCTCAATGAAGAATAGAGCTTGTGGCACGTGAGGGGACGCTTCAGTGAAGAATACTGCTTTTTGCGTGTGAGGAGACGTCTTAGTGAATGTCAGAGTTTGTTGGCAGTGGCAGTTGGCAGTGCTTGTTGCGCCATGAATGGCGAGTCAGTGAATGGCAGTGCTTGTTGCGCCATGAGAGGCGAGTCAGTGAATGGCAGTTCTTGTTGCGCCATGAGAGGCGAGTCAGCGAATGGCAGTGCTTGTTGCGCCATGAGAGGCGAGTCAGTGAATGGCAGTGCTTGTTGCGCCATGAATGGCGAGTCAGTGAATGGCAGTGCTTGTTGTGCCATGAATGGCGAGTCAGTGAATGGCAGTGCTTGTTGCGCCATGAGAGGCGAGTCAGTGAATGGCAGTGCTTGTTGCGCCATGAGAGGCGAGTCAGTGAATGGCAGTGCTTGTTGCGCCATGAATGGCGAGCCAGTGAATGGCAGTGCTTGTTGCGCCATGAGAGGCGAGTCAGTAAATGGCAGTGCTTGTTGCGCCATGAGAGGCGAGCCAGTGAATGGCAGTGCTTTTTGAGCCATGAGGGGATGCCACAGTTTATGCCAAAGCATGACGAGCGGTGCTCGTGGCGTGGTGACCTTCCTTCATGCCTTGTAAGAGAGATACCAACTGTGAAACACAAAGAGCAGCACAAGATGCCACTTTGTGTTGAAGTCCAGTCGGTTTGAATGAATTTACCAGCAAGTCTTATCCTGTAGGAATCGAAACGATATATATTTAGTTTGTTAGTAAAAGAAGACCGTAACATCATAATATACAGAAACTTTGTGCCAAATCTTTGTCGGCGTGAGCGTTCTGAAGACAACATTTGTTATTAAAAAATGATTTTCGTTCACTTATAGTAAATAGTTGTAATTACATTTATCTTTATCTCTCACCATTGCTCAATATGTAAAAAAATTATGTCCCAAAAAAATATTAATTGCAAATATAACAATAGGTCAGGTCAACTGATATTGAAATAATTCAGAAAATTAACTGTTGAAACCAACTTTTGAAAAATAAACTGCGAGTAGAATATATCCAACATGATTTGTATTATACATTTATTCACATTTTGTTTGGCACACGAATTTCAAATTTTAAAATTCATTATAGAATTAGCTTGACTGGTGACATGCGCTGAATAAAACAAACCATCTTGCTATTAAAATGATGCCGACAATTGAACAGGCTCCTCCATGGGTGAGATAACGGGAAATTTGAGTTCATGAAACAGGAAACACCCAGCGGAGAGGAGATGACCTTGATTTAGACAAATTGTTTACATGGTAAATTACATAATCGGGATTACTGTTTAAAATGTTTGCACGTAGATGTTGATGCAGGCATAACTTTAGTACTGTTTTTTTTTCCGAGGAATATTTATTTGTGAAAAGCATTTGTATTATTAATAATATTAGAATATTAAAATTAGGCTATAAAAACGAGTAAAATCCGTCGGAAAAAGGAAACTCCCTGCAATGAGCAACGTGCTTGAAACACCCTAGAAAACGAGGGCTTCTAACAAGCAAGTGTGAGGTTGAATCTGATCAACCTGAGGCGGTGACGTCCGACTCTCTAAAACCTCTATTCGACTTTCTTTCCTGCTGAATGACAACTAAAAGCATTGCCACTCTGTAAAGCTTCTATCAAACGTTGCTGGACCCACAGACACTCCCTAGGTTTTCCTGCGGCCTCCATCAATCTGGGCCCAATTTTCTTCTTAATCTGCGCTGTTGTTTGGCCGTAAACAGTCATTGTTTCCAAGGAAAGGGATTCCAACGTAATTCTTTAATGTACTCGTTTCTGCTCCCTTGGCAGTAGAATCCGTAGAAACTGCAGCGCTTATTAAATGAGACTCCGCATAAATGTCAACATAAGTGCAATCCCAATACAGACTCTCTATATTTTTGAAAGAAAATATTGTGCTCTATCGGACCTTTCGTCATCACTTCTATCTATACTCAAAGGTTCCAGAACAGATGGAAGCCCCTCACTATGTAATGATCTCCTGACGATATCATTTAACGCAGTGTCTGGGGAAGCGCCCAGCACTAAGCCTGCATGACAGTCCGTGTAGGCTCAACTAATCCATTAGCTGACCGCACCGACTGGAGTGCTGCTTGAGGATTTTAGCCCTACCCTCGAAGACACGGCTATGCGTAACGTCACAGGATCAAGCTGAGTTCTCAGGGATGTTGAAATGAGTGCAACCAAAGCCCACTCTTCCTACCCGAGGCAGCTAAGAAATAGGCGTGATCTCCTCGTCCGATCGGCGGCAGCCCATTGAGGTTGGCAGTGACCAAAACAAATCCCAAAACTTCTTCTTAGTCTTGTCCAGACCATCCAAGCCAATGGCATTCACCCCTTTTCCCCCAAGCCCCAATAGGCCCATGCAGCTCGTCAGTGGCGACCATGAGGTTCACATCGGAGAGGACGGTTCTTACTAGTTTTTACCGAGTACATTAACGAAATGAAGGCCGGGAGGGCAATATCTCGGTCCTTCCTGAACCCATGCTCTCCCAAACTCTTTGGTAACGTGGCTGTAGATATCGAATTTGAAGTTTTAGGAGCCCAGTACTAAAAAAACGGTAGGTTTTGTGTTGATGAGATTAGGTGAATTGGCAAATCCGTATCATTACGAAGATAATAACTGCAAATGGTAATTTCTTACAAATAATCGGACTCCCTCTAAGTTAAATGATTCAAACTCTTTTAACAAACGCTGTTTTGGAAAAGTTCATGACGTGTCACAGTTGAATAATATTCATTTGACAAATGAAAAGCAATATGTGGCCGGTTATGCAAGTATGTGAGAGTATGAAAAGCAATATGTGGCCAGGTAGGCAAGTATGTGAGAGTATTCTAATGTCACACTTTTGACTAGGAATGGTATGTCCTAGGTTTACTGATGAGTGTACGCATGTATGAGTTGATCCTACATTTGATCCAGCAACCCGTCCATCAACAGAATCAATATTCATACATTATATATTCAATTATCAATATTCCTACTATATATCTTCAATAGTGTCCCTCCCAGAACCAACAATAATTAGCCAACGATGGGACAACAATCGTATCAACATAGCTCGTTTCACTCAATTCTCTACATTGAACATATTTAGTTGGATTTGCTGTCCAAACCGAAGAGTATTGTTGAAATTAACCAGGTTTCCCTGGCATTTCTAATATGCCAGGCGCCTCCCAGTAGCAGTGAGATCACCCACAACTAACTCCCCTTACCCCTAAAACGCAAAGAAGTCACTTCCTTTTAGGGAGTGTACTGAGTGCCTAACTGCACAGGGAAGGTACTGTTCCTTACGGAGTTCCTCGCTTGCCATGGAAAACCCCTCTCTACAGAGTTTTGGACTCCCCATATAAGGCACTCCCCTATAAAGAGTCCCTAACTCTTCATTTAAGACAATCCCGTTCCGTCCCGTTCCGTTCCCTACGGAAGAATATACCCCTTCCGGAATACGTAACTCCCCAAGGAAGACACTAGCCTTCACCAAGTGCCCATCGCCAAACGGAAAACACTCTTCTTCGCTGACTGCCCAGTGCTCCTAGGGAGACACTTCGTCTACGGAGTGCCCGATGCCCCACTCTTAATCTCCACTGTTGCTGCTTCCATCTCACGTCAGTATTGACGCCCCGCTCTCAATCTCCACTGTTGCCGCTGCCATCTCGCGTCAGTATTGACGCCCCACTCTCAATCTCCACTGTTGCTGCTGCCATCTCACGTCAGTATTGACGCCCCACTCTCAATCTCCACTGTCGCCGCTGCCATTTCACGTCAGTATTGACGCCCCACTCTCAATCTCCACTGTTGCTGCTTCCCTCTCACGTCAGTGTTGACGCCCCACTCTCAATCTCCACTCTTGCTGCTGCCATCTCACGTCAGTATAGACGACCCACTATCAATCTCCACTCTTGCTGCTGCCATCTCACGTCAGTATAGACGACCCACTCTCAATCTCCACTGTTGCTGCTGCCATTTCACGTCAGTATTGACGGGTCGCTAAACTTTGATTGTCGCCACTAATATTCTTATAGCGATAGGAGCTACTCACGATATCCATCACTGATGTGACACCGCTGCTCTGACGTCACATCAGTGATGTGACACCGATGCTCTGACGTCACATAAGTAATGTGACACAGTTTACGATGGAAAAATATATAAATCAGGGTTGTCACTCAAGGAGATTTGTTTTTATTATTGAGGCTGCATAGTTTACGTAACCAAACACATATGATGAGTTGGTAGGCAACGAATTTAATTTAAAATAGCACGTAAGGTCCATGATTGTAAAAATTACTATCGCCCCACGACCGCCATCCATTCCAATGGCATCAATAAAATGTACGTAAAATATTAGATTATGTTGGGCGAGAATCCAGGAGAATGTTTAGGATTCGTTGCTTCTCTGACGTCACATTAGCGGGTTGGGAACGGACACTAAGAAGGGCGTAAAGTGAGCTCACTCTCGTGCTTCATTTGTGGCTTAGCTGACGTCACATTACTGGTTGGAAACAAACACTAAGAAGGGTGTAAAGTGAGCTCAATCTCGTGCCTTAGTTGTTGCTTCTCTGACGTCACATTAGCGGGTTGGGAACGCACACTTAGAAGGACGTGAAGTGAGCTCAATCACGTGCTTATTTGTTGCTGCTCTGACGTCACATTAGAGGTTGTGAAAGAACATTAAGAAGAGCGTAAAGTGAGCTCACTCTCGGGCTTCATTTGTTTCTTCTCTGACGTCACATTAGTGGTTAGGAACGCAAACTAAGATGGGCGTGAAGGGAGCTAACTCACGTGCCTCATTTGTTGCTTCTCTGACGTCACATTAGTGGTTGGGAATGCACACTAAGAAGGGCGTAAAGTAAACTCACTTTCGTGCCTCATTTGTTGATTCTCTGACTTCACAATAGTGGTCGGGAACGAGCACTATGAATGACCTAAAGTGAGCTCACTCGTGGACTTCATTTGTAGCTTCTCTGACGTCACGTTAGTGGTTAGGAACACACACTAAGAAGGACGTAAAGTGAGCGCACTCTCGTGCCTCATTTGTTGCTTCTATAACGTCACATTAGTGGTTAGGAACGCACACTAAGAAAGACGTATAATGAGCTCACTCACGTGCCTCATTTGTTGCTTCTCTGGCGTCAAGTGCAATGGAGACCACCGCTGGACAGGCCCACCCCTCACCCTACCCTTCATTACAATAAAAGGTCCGTACTGCAAATGCTGCAGAAAGGGCTGTAATACCAAATGGCAGAGCAGCACATTTTGCCGACCCCGTTTCGGAGCCGCGTCGGCCTGTCTGAAATTAGACATGTTTACAACTGCTTGGTGGGCAGTTCGTCACGGGTCGGTTCATGGTCTTCTTGGAGCGGAAAAAATATAAACAGATATATGAGAATGAGTCGTGGTGAACAAATGGCAAAATGTTACTGCCCGGGTATCCTAGTCTCATCTATGACATTTCTATTCTTTACAAGAGGGAAAAGAACGATAGTACGATATATATAACATCTTTTCAATAACAAAGTGCGTAGTGATTGTTTAACATCATTATGTTCTTGACAGTGCAATACTTTCTGGTGAAGTCGCTTGCTTTAAAACGAAAAAAATTGCGAGTGAATGTTTCGTCTTGCTGACCCTCACCACTTAGATGATATCAAATACGTCCCGTTCTGAAGTGGCGTATCGTGCATTTAACTTGACAGATCTCCAATTGAATGCATTTTGAAGTGAGACAAGTTCGACTGATCAATTAGATTCCTCAGTCATATCATTATTTCATATTTGCTATTGAATCCAATTCTAATATATTGTATCAACATACTGATGTTGAACACATTTCATACTTATGAAAAAATAAATTGGATTTCACTGTAAATAGATTTTGCGAGAGCCACGTCGAACTGACTGTGGAGAGACGGTATGTAAAGCTGTTTTCATATAATATAGGCTTGCAGGATACATCCTGTTCAATTTCAAATAACAAATCAATCGCTTATGCATCATATTGTATGATCGATAATACGAACAATTCCTCTAAATGTTTGTCATTACGCACATCAATAAAGCTATCGTAGAAAAAAAATCATACAACAATAATGAAATAACTACTTAATTCTCTACTCTGCTCTAATTAACATTAAAATTTGTAATACACCAGGGTATCCATCATAGTAAATTGGTCTATTTATACAAATAAACATATACAAAACGAGCTTTGGCCTAGGGGAATCTCTAACTCCTCCTAAACTTTGAAGAATGGTCCTACAATAAACATACGGTAAGCTAACAACAAGTCCAAGTTTGTAACAATACTGTCAGACGCTGTTTGATCCATGCAAGATCTGCATCGTCGTAAATGATGACAAATTCCAGCGAGTGAAGCCAAATAGTAAGGGTGGTTCCTGGAAAAAAATGTGTATCAACCACGAGAGCCACGCTTCTATCCTTGCCTCCCCTCCAACTTGCCTCATGTACAATCACAAGCAGCAATTGCGAAGTTCAATGCACCTTTACCCTTTCATTGATATTCGTTCTACTGTCAAGCCTGGGCTTTCACTAAACGTCATCCTTGCTGCTGTCATTGCCATCAGATACTCTCTTGACAGCGTTTGTATGCGCTGTCTGTTCTCGGGCAGCGATGAAGGAGCAGCGAAGAGGGACGTTCGATGACTCATCAAAATGGGTGCCAGTTAAATGCAAATGAATGCGAATTACTCAGAATAAGTGTCCGTTTTTATTTTACGGTTGAAAATCTTTGTTAAACGTTTGTATTAGAGCCTATTTGATTCACGGAGTCTACTGATGCGGTGGGTTGATTGTCATTGAATTGATTACTCATTGATTTTATCTGTAAGTTTGGACCAGACTATTGAAGGATTTATTTACTGAGACAACTTTTATTCCGTTTGTGGTATAAATATAAAAGAAAAGTTAATGGAGACGCTGCTAATGCTCGTTAACGACAGTTATTCATTTCCGTACACTGAATTACCTCACGATCCACTGGGTAAGGAAACTCAAGTCAACTTTTGAGAAGCAGTCACGAATATTAAATATAATAATAAGTTTGCAGTGCCAACTACGGCGAATACAATCAACAACTCAACCTGATTGCAGAGACTTGTGAAAATTGGCGTTATTTGCTAGGCTACTCGAAGCATGAGTAGATAGAAATTGCCAGCAGCGTCTAAACACACCAAATCCCACGTACAAATATCGCACCTTTTTCTATGTCATTGCAAGCGCCTTACCCTCGAGGAAAAGATTGTTGTTGGGAACAAGATTAATACTCAGCCTTCTTAAGGAGGTGGCCTCCTTTGTAAACGTTTCGTGTGAACACGTTTGTTAGAGCCTTAACCAATCAGTGCTAGTTATCTCTGTCTCCCAGATACAGGAAGGAGTGGAAGAGTCCTAACCTTATGCGCACAGTATGCCATAAAAATATCTTTAATTGATTTATTCCATGCGATATTACGTAGAAACTGACGAAAAAATTCACTTCCGTACAGATATCATTTTGGAACGTGAACGATTAGCTGTGTTGTATGTATGATTCATTTGAATTGAAAATATATGAAATTACAACTGTTCATGCATTAGATAACAAGGTGTTTAGGGATGACACACTATTTCAAATTAAGGTCGGGGAAGCTACGATTTGTTCAAAGTGTCACTTTAAGTGTTCTAAACGTAGTTTTTTCTGCCGACTTGCGAGTCTTGTTTACCACACAAACAATAAGGGTACAAACCATCAATGCTATAGCCAACACAATTCGAACTTCCATTGTTTTCATCCTACTGTCTCAAGACATCCAACTGGAGAGCTCCACTAACGTGTTTCCAGTTCCGAATAAAGGCAATCCTCTTACTTCTTTCGACCACGTTCATTTACCCCATGGAACGCCAGCAGTCACAGTATTAGTGTTATATAAAAGCACAGTATGAATATATATCAAAACACCCTGGCCCAGGTAGTGGAATAAACGAATAGAAGAATGTTTCTCCTCGCATAGGTTCTTCATAGGGAAGGAAATATTGTCATGAAATTTGTGAAAATTATGTCTTCAATGCCCACAATATCAATGTTTTATAGTTATACACACTATTCCTATCCGTTAATTTTGAATCCAGTGTGTATTGACACAAAATAAGTGTGGATAAGTGGTAAATGTAAGATCTAATAACCTTCTTTTATGTTATGACGAGTACGGATATTATGCGATAACTTGGCCAGATATGTAACATCTCAGTCAAAATGTAACAACACAGTCCACATGTAACATCTCAGTCAACGTGTAAGATCTCAGTCAACATGTTACATCTCAGTCAACATGTAACATCTCAGTCAACATGTAACATCTCAGTCAACATGTAACATCTCAGTCAACATGTAACATCTTAGTCAACATGTAACATCTCAGTCAACATGTAACATCTCAGTAAACGTGTAACATCTCAGTCAACTTATAACATCTCAGTCAACATGTAACATCTCGGTCAACATGTAACATCTCAGTTAACATGTAACATCTCAGTCAACATGTAACATCTCAGTCAACATGCAACATATCAGTTCACACGTAACATCTCAGTCAACATGTAACATCTCAGTCAACATGTAACATCTCAGTCAACTTGTAACATCTCAGTCAACATGTAGCATATTGCACCGCTAAGAAAATACTGGTGTTTAACAACCACTACGCAGTTTGTTCTTTGTGAAGATGTTATCTTTATCGTACTATCGTTCTATTCCCTCTTCTAAAGAATAAAAATGTCATAGATGAGACTAGGATACGAGCGCAGTCACATTTTGCCATTTGTTCACCACGACCCATTCTCATATTTCTGTATATATTTTTTCCGATCCAAGAAGACCATGAACCGCCCCGTGACGGACTGCCCACCAAGCAGTTGTAAACAAGTCTAATTTCAGACAGGCTGACGCGGCTCCGAAACGAGGTCGGCAAAATGTGCTGCTCCGCCATTTGGTATTAGAGCCTTTTCTGCGGCATTTGCAGTACGGACCTTTTATTGTAATGAGGGGTGGGGCGGGGGGTGGTCTTGTCTAGCGGTGGTCTCCATTGCACTTGCTTTGGAGGGACTGGTTTATTGCCTTAGAAGAAGCAGAATAAAAAGAACAAATGAGGCAAAAAAAAGAGCTCACATTACGTCCTTCTTAGTGTGCGTTCACAACCCGCTACTGTGACGTCAGAGAAGCAACAGATCTTTAACATTCTCGTGGATACTCGTTGAAAATTAGCCCAACATAATTTATTATTCTGCGTACATTTTATTTATGCGATAGGAATGGAACGCGGTCTTGGGGCGACAGTAATTTTTGCAATTACGTATCAATTTAAATGGAATTCGTTTGCATTCATGCAGACAGAAACTAATATCTCATAAATAATATATGTACATTTCCAGCTTTGTGCAATTGTGACTTAGAGGGACACATCTATGTAGTAATTAAAAATATAGGTGTTGGTCTTGATAAGTAAATTACGTTGCCTACCAGCTCGCCATATGTGTTTGGTTACATAAACTATGCAGCTTCAATAATGAAAACGAATTTATTTGAGTGACAACCCTGATTCATATATGTTTTCATCGTAAGCTGTGTCACTTCACTGATGTGAGGTCAGTGCAGCGCTGTCACATCACTGATGTGAGGTCAGAGCAGCGGTGTCACATCACTGATGTGTTGTGAGATCACTGATGTGAGGTCAGAGCAGCGGTGTCACATCACTGATGTGAGGTAAGAGCAGCGGTGTCACATCACTGATGTGAGGTAAGAACAGCGGTGTCTTATCAATGATGTGAGGTCAGAGCAGCGGTGTCACATCAGTGATGTGAGGTAGGCGCAGCGGTGTCACATCACTGATGTGAGGTCAGAGCAGCGGTGTCACATCACTGATGTGATGTCAGAGCAGCAGTGTCACATCACTGATGTGAGGTCAGAGCAGCGGTGTCACATCACTGATGTGAGGTCAGAGCAGCGGTGTCACATCACTGATGTGAGATAGGCGCAGCGGTGTCACATCACTGATGTGAGATCGGAGCAGCGGGGTCATATCACTGATGTGAGGTTAGAGCAGCGGTGTCTTATCACTGATGTGAGGTAAGAGCAGCGGTGTCACATCAATGAGGTGAGGTAAGAGCAGCGGTGTCACATCACTGATGTGAGGTAAGAACAGCGGTGTCTACAATGATATGAGGTAAGAGCAGCGGTGTCACATCACTGATGTGATGTCAGGGCGGCGGTGTCACATCACTGATGTGAGGTCAGAGCAGCGGTGATATAACACTGATGTGAGGTCAGAGCAGGGGTGTCACATCACTGATGTGAGGTCAGAGGAGCGGTGTGACATCATCGATGGGACGTCAGAACAGTGGTGTCACATCACTGATGTGAGGTCAGAGCAGCGGTTCACATCACTGATGTGAGGTCAAAGCAGCGGTGTCACATCACTGATGTGAGGTCAGAGCAGTGGGGTTACATCACTGGTGTGAGGTCAGAGCAGCGGTGCCACTCTCGTCACCGATGTCACTCCCACTCTCATCACCTAGTCTTAACAACTATTGATCTCGTCACCTTTTGCTATCGTCTCCTAGTCTTAACAGCTATCGATCTCGTCACCTATTGGTCTCGTCACCCAGTCTTAGCAGCTATTGATTTCCTAGTCTTAACAGCTATTGATCTAGTCACCTATTGCTCTCGTCACCCTGTCCTAACAGCTACTGATCTCGTCACCTATTGCTCTCGTCACCCTGTCCTAAAAGCTACTGATCTCGTCACCTATTGCTCTCGTCACCCTGTCCTAAGAGCTACTGATCTCGTCACCTATTGCTCTCGTCACCCAGTCTTAGCAGCTATTGATTTCCTAGTCTTAACAGCTATTGATCTAGTCACCTATTGCTCTCGTCACCCGGTCCTAACAGCTACTGATCTCGTCACCTATTGCTCTCGTCACCCTGTCCTAAAAGCTACTGATCTCGTCACCTATTGCTCTCGTCACCCTGTCCTAAGAGCTACTGATCTCGTCACCTATTGCTCTCGTCACCCTGTTCTAACAGCTATTTATTTTCATGAAATTCTGCTCCCAGCCACGCTAGGACTAGAACTGATTCATTTCGGTAGCTTCTGTCGGGACGTGTGAAGTAACTCCGAATTCATATTTGGGAGTCTGAAAGATTGACTTGCAAGTTTCTGTATTAAACACTCATCAACTCTATTTCAATACAGTATCTCATTGGAATGCCTCTTTTATGTCCTCAAAGCCAATACAGGACCTCATCGGAATGCCTCTTTTATGTCCTCAAAGCCAATACAGGACCTCATTGGAATGCCTCTTATATGTCCTCAAAGCCAATACAGTATCTCATTGCACTGCCTCTATTATGTTCTCAAAGCCAATACGGTATATCATTGGACTGCCTCTTATATGTCCTCAAAGCCAATACAGTGTCTCATTGGACAGCCTCTTTTATGTCCTCAACGTTGAATGAAACATATCTTATGGGTACACACGCCTCCACAAATTTGGTCTTAACGCATTATGTGTTTGACAACCGTGCATTGAGTTAGTACATATTCAGGTGTGCTTATGCTCTAAACATATGGCTGTTTCGTGAAGACGTATTGCTGCAACCATAAAACCAGAAAAATACTCATAAATACTACAATTTCGTCAATAAGATGTTCAAATCAAAACACAACAGTCCGATTTCTGTCATGGATAGTGCAGTGTTCAAATGCAAATCAGCATTCAGCGAGGTAAATTATTATTACCCAAACACAAAAGAAGTCAACTTCTTCGTAATTGAACCAACTTCATCACAGGTAGAAAGCAAAACGGTTACAGACTTTTGTATGCAACGACATCTGAGATCTTCTTCGTGCTTTCTAATATCTGAGTCATTCCCTTATATTTCATTTTGTAACAGTTACATGTAATGGATTTTTTTGTGATGTACTTCAGGTTGATGAGAAACACCTCTGAAGATAGCCTAACGTAAATACATCCGGACCATATATACGATAGTGGCATACGACACATCCAGAAATAATTGACACTGAGATGTTTTTTCTTAGCTGTTGTCTAGAACATGAACATACATCACTTGTTCCATAGGACTAGCAAGTCTTATTTGTAACAAAATATGTTATAAAATGCGCTACAAAATGCGTCGTATATGTGAGGAGGCCCTCGATAAAGATGTACCCAAACTAATATGTGTATAAAATAAATTGCAGGTAAAATTTTACCATGGATGTGAGTTGTATAATAGAATTGAGACCCACCCGAAACTACTCATTTGTTTCAGAGATCTGGCAAGTCTTATGTGTAACCGGTTGCATTACTCGATTTAATATTTGTACCCCGAATTTAATGTGTATTGTAGAATTAAGAAACTCTTTGTAAAATACCAGAATACCACGAGGCATCTCGTGAATAAACGTCTTCTATTATTTTATTTATTTTTTTAGAATGCAATAATCTCTGGCAAATGGTGTACACAGAAAGTGTTGAGCGTGTATCGGTTGAATATTTCGAAATATATTTGAAACCAATAAGATTGCGTTGACGTTGTGTCCATCCCCACATTGATTATAATGTACCCTTATAGAACAGTTTAGCTTATCTGTTTGTAGCGGATCAGTGACAAGATATATTAATTTCGGATGGAGTGTATTGTAAAGAACTATTCAGGGCATAAAGAGGCGACACAATTAAAATATCCAACTCCAATGGATAAATGCATCTTCATTTTATTTTACCAATCATTTTGTTGTAATGAAAAAGAATATCAAAATGAACACTGTATCTAAATTCCAGAAAGCTTCCATTTCAATGTATTTGTAACAGTTCTGATTTAAGAAAGTAGGCTACTCAAACCCAATGTCGCCTCCGAGAACGCTGCGACCGACTGTTCAGGATGGAGGAGGCAGTTACCAATCGGCGGGATAGTTTAATGGGCTGGGCCTGCCATGACGGCGTGGGAAGAGTTGGACAGAGGGCGGGATATTGGGTGTGGGAAGAAAGGAAAAAGGGGTGGAACAAAACGCGCAGGTGATAACGTGAGAAGGAAAGGATGAAGACAAGACTAACAAGCTTTGGTTGTTTTCGGGTAATCAGCGAACTCGTCGTATGTTGATGTCTTAAGCTACCATGAAACTGCGTAATAGAAATCAGTAGATTAAAAGAAAGATAATCTAATTGTAAAATGTCAGCTTGAAGTGTTTGTCAGAACTAATGATACGTGGTGTATCGAGGGCTTACCTGCATTCTGTGCGGTCTTCAGAACGATGCCTAATAAAGTGTGTAATCTTCAACAGTGTAATTGCAGTTTTTGTCGTAACGCCAAGTAAATAATAATAATATTTGTTTTAACCAGATTTGGTTTGTACTAGTGAATGACGTATTTCAATATTAGGTCTATGAATTTAAAATTACAATAATGAATAACGGATAGGGTTATTTGGGATGGTTCTTGATGATGTGAATGAACGTTGTTTAGGCAATTGCAGGTATTGCACGGAAATGTGTCAGAAAAGCCAGTATCGATGACGCAGATCGTGACAGGATCGTAGATATGCAGGGTTCTGCATGAGCACTCCCCACATTATGTGAGAGCAATGCTTATTATGATGAATTATGTTAAATATTTGTCAACATTTAGCAATTTTAAATGTTCATTTTATTCGTCATTTATCATATATATGTTTGTAAGACATAGTATATTGCCCACGCTTCCCGGCTCACTTCAATACCTTTGTTGCCTCCTCATTGAATGCTACCAGACATGTTCCCACAGCTACCGTCCTTCCAACACCGTAACGTATCGCTGCCCTCCTCGTAGGCGGCCTCTTTGTTTTCTAACTCTTGGTAAATTATTACTCGCGTCACTAATACTAACACTCATTGTTGGTACAGTATTGCTGGCAGAGCTAAGCTGCTATGCGTGATGCTGCACGCCCTAGACTTGCTGACGCAGTACCGCACCAGCTAATTGCCCGTGGGAGTATTGATGCTTGCGCAATCACATCAGACAGCCATGGTGCACTGGGATATCATATTACTGCCCTAACTCTCTTCTGCTGCTCTCAAATTGTGGGTCCATTGTTGGAATCTCGTATGCAGCGGCTTTCTCAATTTTCCAGCCTATTTAGTTGAAGATGTTCCAATTGAGTATCATCTCGAGGACACTTTCATGAACACCTCTAAAGTTCTTTCCGTGCCCCACATGTGTTTTGATACATTCTGTTAGTATTCGTTATCTC
Source organism: Gammarus roeselii (assembly GCA_016164225.1). Lineage (NCBI taxonomy): Eukaryota > Metazoa > Arthropoda > Malacostraca > Amphipoda > Gammaridae > Gammarus > Gammarus roeselii. The sequence goes on along the minus strand of SDVV010002352.1, from coordinate 7,749 downwards.
TCGGTTCTGTGTGTCTGTATTGATTTAGTTGAAATAACACCATCCAATTATTATTCCTCATAAGGTTTTTCGAACCCAACAGGAAGGAGAAATGATCATCAAGCATCCTGACAGTTTCAGTATACACTTTATCACGCTGACTGTACTATTGTTGAATCAACACCCCAGGAGCACCGCTAGTGGATTTCTAATGTGAACGCTCGTCATTAAGTCAACGGTCGTTGAAGTATCAATTGTGCATCAGTCAATTCACACTCGTAACATCGCTCATGGCAGCCTCACTGTGCCGTTAGATGGTCGCTGCTCCCCGGCAATAGTCGTCTCCGGCTCCCCATCCAACGTTGGATGTGCCGCTTATCACACACGATTCCTCCATCCCCACACCACCCTTCCCCCCCATCTTTGAGGACACTGTCATTGTCAGGTATCCCAACTGAATGCAGTGGCGCCGTGGACTGCTCTCTTGCAATAGTGCCCGCTTACACGCTCCCCCCTAGGTCGCCATTAGAGATGGTGGACGGCAGTGAACGCGAGCCCCCGCGGCCCGCTCTGGAACTGGAGAATTTATTGGTCTTGGGAATTCCATTCAGCCGGTTGGCTGAAGTCACGTGCCTGACTTGCTTACCCTGGGGCCTTGAAGTCCGGTGCCTGACTTGTTTACTCTGGGGCCTTGGCACGAGAAACATGAGATTTTCGAATAATTCACAAGTTTACCGTATTCTTTTCTATAATTCATTCAATTACCACTGGAATAGCCTGGGTAATTTCGGCTCCACTTGATCTGCTACTGAAGCAGTTTGGGATATAATGATTGTGTTGTGTGGCGATAATCTTATAGCCTGTAAATATGGAAGTTTCACTACACAATTTGAAGGACCGACGAGCAGGTGAACGAAATAATCACATTGCGGGATCTGGTTTAATTGATGTGCTATAATATCCCTTTATTGGGATTTTGTAGTTTAAACTTTAGGTCGGTATAACGACAGATTAAATAAACAGGAATATGTTGATGCACAGATAATATGTACCAAGTCTTCGTCAGCTTGACGCTGTTCTGAAGAGAACATTCACATCCCGTCAATTATTAGCATTATTGGATGGCCCTCTCCATTCTACACTATTCAATATTTTAACCCTCAAGTAATCAATACATTTAGGTATTTATTTCAAGATAAATAGGTAAAATATTTCAGATCAACTGGCATTTAAGTAATCATGACATACGTTGACATACGCCGCATTTGCAGCGGTGTGTGCAATTATGTTTTCCCGTTACCATTTGCATTTGCTGGTAAAAATCCCACTCTCCTCAATCGCCCTAGCATGACATTTAAAAATAAAATAACTTCATTCTCAAGTTAGAAATTGACGTACTATTACCCGTCATTATCATTCACGGGCTCGCATACCCTTGCAGCCGCAACTTTCAAGGTGAAACATTCCGAATCCCATGGGAAGTTAGAACGGTTGGTCGTGTCTACAATTTATTCCGTTAACTACCCAAGATGAAAATGTATGTAACTTGATGTTTTCAATTCAATATCAATTTGTGAAGCACAGAAAATCTAGTCATATATTGACATCGTAGAGGAACAAATTATGATCAGGTTCGAATCTACACCAGATATTGCAAGTCAACAAAACGCAAGACGAAAAAGAACTTTTGGATTACTCTCTTGCCCCGCCGGTTTATTATTGGCCTTAGCACAAAAGGACTAATCGGCCGATGAACACTGTTAAGGTCCCAAAACAAACAATTATTGGAAATTTAATTCCAAACCTTCTCACGGGATCCTAGACAAATTTTACAAGCAATTCATTGTACATCATCCAGTTGTCTGGGCGAAGGAAAAGTGAAGGATGCTTGTACTTTGCTGATGAAGTCAATGCCGGGGGGACATGAGAAATACAATTTTTTGGCTATGAATTTGGTCGTTCCAAACCAGGGTCAGAGAGAAACGGAGGTTAGCAGATTAACTCTCAATAATTCACATTCGACCAACCATTGTTGACGAATCATGCTTGTGTGCAGTTCTAAAGATTATTACCGCGAGATAAGGTATCCAATCTCGGCAAATTATGCTGTTCTGATGTATTAACACGATAATATTATTTGATTTCATGTTGGCATACAATCGACTGCCTTAGTTCTGGCAAGGCCTCGAATCGAAACTTTCTTGTTTCAGCAACATTTGTTGCATCAAAGCAGGTTTAATTTTCGTAAATTGTATATTGCAAATTCTATTTACCCGCCAGCACGTTGTCTCAAAGTTTCATTAGTCGTATTGGCCGCATTTCATTCCACGTTTCAAAAATACAAATGTCATTTTACTGGAGATCACAGAACGGTTCATCCTATCGTTTCTGACAACATTTCATGACAGGGGATTCAGCGTTCAATACTGGATCGGACAAACCCATCTGTGCTGAAAATATTGCTATTCTGTTAGCGTTCGAACGCAGGACTGGTGGTGACGCGGAAACGTTTTTTCTTCTGAGGGTCACCGCGTCAACGGCAGCCAAAACTGAATAATGTCGAGAGCATTCCTACAAAAAAAATGAGTTGGAAGCGGAGGGATTTTCTTCATATAAATTGGAGAATTTTTGAGCTCAAAGGAATGTTTTGGTCAAGTTTTCGAAGCAAGTTATTTTGAGCTGTCGTTCTGAAACAAACTGAATTCATCGAAAACCATCCATAAAAAGAAAACAATTACCATTCTTTTTCAGATCATTGAACCTCTGAGGCTGGTCAAATAATTTACCGATTATTTATCATCGAGGCACTGCCTACCTGTGTTGAGTGTTTGCAGTATTTGTTCAGGGAATAATTTAGTCACTTATTAGACATTAAATACCCTAACACTCAATAGGCGGTCAATCGGAACGTTTGCAATTCCAGCCCATTTCACACTACGGAAAGTGATAGTTAAATATTGAGACACCGTGTAAGTTCAAGTTAAACAGTGAAATGTATCAATACACACCGAAATAAATGAACGAGAAAAAATCCCCTCACTGTTTCAGAATGGACTGCCATTTGTGTACTTCTAAGCCAGGAATTTGATTTCGATGTCAGTATTCGATGATGAAGTTATGCTCAATAAACGTTGTCTTTGGCCATAGGTTTGTCAGCTCATGAAGAAAGTCAGTTGTTCTCCTATCACTGTAATAAAAATGCGTAAGAAATCAATGTTGTTTATGCTGAGTCAGCTCAATTTGAGTTGATCTTTGGCAGATTGTTTGGAAGGGAAGATATCTTTGATGGTGCAGAATTACTAAAAATATTTGTATGGAGGAGAACAGTGATGCTTCTTCGGAGTTTTCGTCTTCGCAACGGAAACATGGCTTTACCTGCAAATTTTGGGGTAGAAGATGTAATGACAGTTATTGTCAATAGTTTTAACACTAACTTCAAAGTATATATGTCAATATTTCAAGGACTTACAAGAAATCATCACCGCGGGACCTGTACTTAAACCACAATGTGTTTTCCGACAAGCACATTACACTTATGGAAACATTTGTAATAGGAACATATCATCAAAAGACTACGGGGTACTGGTCGGACAATGACAATAAATGATTGTCCACTAAATTATAATAAATTATTGCCTGCGATCACTCAGCAGTCGCCATTAAATGAAAACAAATGATTGTCCGCGACCACTCAGTTGTCGCAATAAATGAAAATAAATGATCGGCTGCGATCACTCAGTGGTCGCCATTAAATCGAACTGCTGATCATCAGAAGAACCAATCGATCATTGCACCACCATTTCCTACCCCCATTATAATATATTTAATTTTCGGATAATCTAAGTTTGATTTTGTTTCTTCATTAAATCGGAATGTTTTAAGTGCTTAATATAAGATGTTCGTTTATGTCAGAGGTGTCATCGTTGAATATGGAAGATCACATATGCAAAATAATTCCTGATTCATGTTGTAATTTGTTTCAAAGCGATTTTTCTAACAGCAATTGTTACAAGATTTCCCAAAAACGAGTAACTGGAATATTCTGCTGAACTCGCCCAATTAATATTATGAACATCTTATGTTTGTTTCATTTCAGTTTCACACTTGAATAAAAACACAATCGAGAATTATTTTTCGCGTTCTTTCAACATTTTTTACTTGGGCAATTATTCCTGGAAAACAACACTAATACCTAAACGATAAACGCTGCTCAGTTTTTTTCAAAGAGTCAACTTGCGAAATAAACTTGTACTTTCAGACGCTTAAAATTCCTGCCTTCGCATTACGCGCCAGGATCTATAAGCTCTTTCCACTCAATTTGTACTAGTTTTAAAGCAATGCAATTAGTGAATGAAAGCGTTGCACGCGTGGGGGCTGATGCTGAGGCTGAGAAGGAGGCATGGTATCAACAAGTTTAGGTCAGGAACAAATATTTGTTCGAATGTGAACAGTGTCAACGACGGAAAGTGGAGCAGATAGAGGATGAAACGTGTGAGAAATCGGAATTTGTAAATAAATAAAGGAACAACAACAAACATAGGCTATCAACAAGTTGAATGTGTCTTCAAATGAAGAGTCAAAAACTAAGGGGCGTCAGTCATGGACGTTTCATCAAGTAGAGTGTGTGAGCATGTGGAGTGTGTCAGCAAGTAGAGTGTGTCAGCATGTGATGGGTGTCTGCATGTGCATGGTGACAGCATTTGGAGAATGTCAGCAAGAAGAGGGCTATAGCAAGTAAAGCCTGTCACCAACTCCAGGTTATCAACATGTAGAGGCCATCTGCAGGGGGAAGTAAGCAGCAAAACAAGAGGAACATCAAGTTGGTGGTGTCAGCTAGTGGAGAGTGTCAGTGTCAGTAAGAAATCTAAAAAATCAATTAAACGATTTCCTTGGTCATGAAACAACTAACAATAGAGTATAGAGACTGTTCTTCAAAAATATCTATTGCTACATGGGATGTGATTGTGTATATATTTACTACTATTACTTATTAATTTACATAGGCATATTCCAAAACCAATGTTGTCTCCAGAACAGTTCACACTGACGAAAATTTTGCCCATATTATCAGTGTTTTAATTATTCTGTAATTTTCCAACTCTCATTTGGCCTGAATGAAAATTATATTATCTTTTCCTCACATCCGATGGTTTAAAATTATACAAACAACAACCAATAGATTCAGTTCACGAACGACATCATAGCCAAAAAGTGTTTAGGCGAGATAGGTTTAGCAAGTAGTCTACGGTGTTTGGTCCGAAGATTTAACTTACTCTTGCATCGAATATCGAAAATATGCGAATAAAGAATAATAATATATAAAGTGCAGTTTCGTTTAGGCCCAATATCAGCCGGTGGCTCATTAGACTATTTCCAGAGATTATTTGTAAAGCTTATAATATAAAAAAATATGCTATAACTCATAGCTGCAACGGAAAAGATCGAACCCTGACGTGGCCCGACTCCCATACCTAAAACGAGAATGGGGAAGATGAAAAAGAACAAATGACGGTGCGAGTGGTAGAGACTGTCAAATGAAACAGTGATTAACACCAGCAAATGGAGGGTCATCAGGGGAATTCCTCATATCAAAAGTGGAAGGAGACAGAGCACGATAAATCGGTGACGTACTACATCGAATAGCAACAGGAAAAACGAAACTAAAAATATTGATAATAAAGTTGAGAATGGCGTGAATAGAGACTGAAGACAAATTTTCTTTTTTTCGCCAGTACATATTGTACCGTCAAAGATGGACTGCGAGAGGAGAAGCTCATCACTTTATTCTAGTTAGTACATACAAATAATTATAAAGAACAATGCGGCATCTTATTGCTACTTTACTGACGAGCTTCAAGTTTGCATGCCTCATCAGTAACATTCTTCAATCAGCTCCTAGAAGTGACTTTGGGTGCATCGTCAACACCGTATGCATCTTAATTATATCCGAACTTATAGTTTATCTAAATAAATTTGTTCTGAAACCAAATGTGAAATTATTGGCGATGATCCTTACATGATTTAGCAATGGCAAAGTGCAATATTACGGTTTCAGATTATCAAGATGTTATTTTAAAGTGTTAGAAATATAAAAATAACACAAGGCTTAAAGTTACCTCTGCAGAAAATGTGTGCTGTTTTAGGGTGCTGTTTCAAGTTTTGCTTTAAGCAATTCACAGCAACTTGTGAACAGTGAGTTATGGTCATTGCATACATTACGGAGACATTCAATTATGGACTACATTGTGACTTACAATTACGGACTACAGTGGCGCTTTCAAAATGGACTACATTGAGACTTTTGATTATGGACTTCATTGAGACTTTCAATTATGGACTACATTGAGACTTTCAATTATGGACGTCATTGAGACTTTCAATTACGGACTGCATTGAGGCTTTCAAAATGGACTACATTGAGACATTTAATTATGGACTTAATTGAGACTTTCAATTATGGGCAACATTGAGACTTTCAATATGGACTGGATTGAGACTTTGAATTATGACTTACATTAAGACATTTATTTTCGGACAAAACTGAAACTTTCAATTACGGGCTACATTAAGACATTCAATTATGGACTACACCAAAAGTAGCAAAGACCCGAAGCCCATAAGACTGTTTTTGTGTTGCTTGAGCCGTTCCCTTCGTCTGACGGAGAACCTTCTCCAGCAAAGCCACAGAGTAGTCCATGGTATACAGCCCATGGCTGTCTTGGATAAATATCAGGCCATCATGATACAAAGCCCAGAGTTGTCTTGAATGGGAATCAGCCCATCGGTCATTTTGTAAAGGAAACGTCACGCACATCAAGCAAATGGAGACTAAAACAATAGGGTGGAGTGTGCGCTAACTCACTAAACGGCGCATGCCTCTAAGTCTATGAGAAAAGTATACAAAAAAGTTAAATGTGTTTTACAATTAGTTTGGTCCTGACATCGTTGGACCTGCCATAGAAACTAGAGCATTAATGAATTCGGTGTGTATGATACTCTGTGAATTTAATTGTTTTTGTTTTAGGAAATCACTTATCAATAACAATATCATGCTTATTTGCGAATCGACTAACCCTATGTTAATTTCTCCTCAGAAAGATAAAATACTTTCATGTGCCGAAAACAGATATATACCTTTGAGCCGATTTTTTGAAAATTATATAATAACTTCAGCTTCATGAATCGCACTTACGCCAAATGTGCTCAACGTGGGCACATTCCGGGATTGACAGAGCATCGGAGGCCAATTAGAGGCAATTCATACCTTTTGGTTGTCCTTGAATAGAATTACGACAACCGAGAATGTTTCTGACTGGCATTAGACAATTCGCAACATTTCATCTGACCTTCTAAGCTAAACCGACAGCTTTCGATCCTCATTAACACCACCTAGTAGCATTACAATGCATTCTGCGTCATGTGATTCTACATTTACCGGCAGTGATATATACTCTTATTGTAAGTGGGTTCACTTACCCCCACCCCCCCCACACCCGCCGTCCTTGTCGGTTGATATAGCAGCCGTGGAAAGCAGATGTATGCGTGATTGGAGATACACTTCCACTGGCGGCCTTTAAGAAATTTTTCAGGAGCTATGTAATTGTTAGTGATGGAAGTCGAGTAGGAGACTTGAAAAGGCGAGGACAAGAGGGAGGAGTGGGCCACAGAGTACAGTGTTTTCGAACAGGATCTTTCAGTGCTCACGTAGAGTTAAAAACTAGATTATTGGCGAGGATTAAATTGGTGTGAAAATCAGTGTCTTAGATATAT
>SDVV010002351.1:0-23239 GCA_016164225.1 Gammarus roeselii | reverse complement strand
TGTGTATTTATAAAATGAAAGTGATTTGAAGAGCTAAATATTTTTGGTCTTCTGATCATGCTAATAATTATGATAGGTCAGCGTGCTACATTTCATCGTTGGCATCTGCCAGATATCATCCAACGAGGTCATTCAGACGCTGCTTAATATAGAAATATTGTTCCTTGAACTGTTTTAGTGAGAGAGAATATGGAAGCCTATTGATTTAGGATGTCATGGTGGCAGGAAAATCTCAACCAAGTTGTTTTGTTAAAGGCATGGTATTCATAGGCCTCACTAATCCTCTTACGGCAGGAGGCGTTGTCAATATAGAGGACAACTTCTACAGCGAGGATATCTTTCAGCAATATCATGAAGGTGGGGACTTTTTCACGGTTGACTTTCTATTCACTTCGTGGGAGAGAATATCATGACCAGCTTCACAATGACGAACATGGGTATTTACCTTTATTGAGAAAATGTTTCTGTAATAAATAAGAGTGTAGAATATATAGACAGTGATAGAGAAGGAGAGTTCAAGGCGAATAAAGGAGACAGGAAAGACCTAGAGGGTAATTATTTGAATTGAGAGCTTGGGTAAGGAATTTTGACAGCGACCCAACATACTAATGTATGAAACTAATTAAAGACAGTTATAGTAGGGAATCGTCGAATTTGGAGCACTCTGCTAAAATTAACTTGGCTTCCCATACAAATTGCAGCAGTGGAATCAATCGCCAATTACAGTGCGAATAAAATGGGTACAGCACAACGAAGGTCGTCGCACACTTGAAGATGTTCAACCACAGATTGACACTTTCGTCAACTGGCGACAGGTTGTTCAACCCTCGCAGGTTCACACCTGAGTCGCGCGACGGGGTATGTAATGTAACGGAAGTGGCACAGCAACCGAGCCCCTCCTGCACCATCTCTAGTCGACCGAGGCCACTCCCGGGCCGCCTTCGATCCATGACGTTGGATGTGATATCACTGCCTCTGAAGCGGAGGCGATCACTCTCGCTCGTGGCCCGCTATACAGAGGTGTTCTGACCGTCACTAAAGTCCGTACATGTTTGAGCCGAGGCTGATCCGTCTTCAAGAACCTCGCCACAGCTCACCCTAAGAACAGAAAAAAAAAGACCAATCCGAAATTATTGGGCACAGGAAAATGTTTTGCTCAAGGACACACAAAAATGACTTACTGTATCATCACACGTCCAAAAGTGAAACGTCACTAGTGGCCCTCCCTTAACGTTTGAGGCCTGGCCCTCTCGACCTATCGCCCCACGTTTGACTTTTGCTACTTGCCCAGTACCTGGCTCTACTCCCTTGCCGCCCCTCGGCTTCGAATTTTCCAATGACAGGCCGCAGGTATCTTCAACGAATCGTGCTAATTGGCCCTACACGTCTGACGTCACGTCTGACGTAATTACCCACTCTGGCGTCATGGTCAATTGTTCAAATAAAGCGCACCCTTCCTTGCAATAAGAAATAGCGACATGATCTACGGTAATAATTTTTATTACATTACAATGCCCCTCTTCCCCAAAAAGACAATGTTAAACCACGCTTGCATTTTCTCCTTGAAGTCCTGACCTTTCTACCTTGACTTTTTTGACCGTTTGCGGTTCATCAGCTCTATAGTTTCTACCAACTCTGAAATTCAACCTGTGCGCTGCTCCGCTAACCTCTCACCGCTTACATCTGATGCAAGCTGATTCTGCAACCGTCCGACACCACTGGCCTCTGGCTCACATCATCTACCCTCAGCTACATGCAAGTGTGTTCCACTCGCCATTTCAAGTTTTTCTGTAACCCGCATTGCTCTCGTTCGTGCATCTCGGCCTCTCTCTAGCTTGGTGTGCAGTCGTTCCCTAATCCCTTCAAGTGCTAATTTTGTTTTGAACACCCATTGCACATGTAGATTTGCTACCAAGACTGTGCCTGCCATCCTCTCAGTTTTCCAGTTCGGCCTTCGCGTCTTACCGTGTCAGAATCAGAGCTTCGCGGCTCACCGTGTCAGAATCGGAGCTTACCGTGTCAGAATCGGAGCTCCTCAAGAAGCCTCAACTGGAGCACATAATGCCATGACCACTAGCTAGGTACGCCCTTCGCAACTCCTGCCTAAAGTTTACAAGTTTGCATCGAGACTCTTATCGTAAGATCACTCATGCCTGGAAGACTCTACTTGAGCACGGGGCTGAAATGGACCGTGAACACAACAGCATAACAAAAGCATCATAATTACTCAGTAAACGGGATCATTGCAACAACCTCTGCTCTCAAGAGTCGTCAGTCAGACGTCACCACCTTCACCCATTTGAAGAACACATGAATTCCCGTGAGTTGCCTTATCGAAAGGTTCACGCATCATGAGACTTCAGAAATTAGTAAAAATTCGAACACGGAAATATCGTTGAAATTTCTTCTTTAAATTCACGATAAGCATTCACATCGAACACAAAGTAGGACATATTACAAAACGCAGCCATCTAAAGTCATCATTTAGGCAGTCGTAGAGGCATTTAAAACACGGCAGGGTCTTGGTTGGAGTGATGTTCGGTCACGTTGTTCGCCCACACTGGCGGTTCGTAACTTGGTTCAGCATCACGCCTCGCATTGCAATTCGGATACGATTTTCTGCATTTTGCTTGCCTCATCTGGTTCATGCCATCATTCAAACATTCATTATCGAGATATGTTGCAGTCACATTTTTGACTCACTCGTCATTTCACTCATAAGTGGCAATCTTCTTGAAAGTTTCAATGAACCGCAACAAAATTCAAGCAAACCGTTCCGCGACTCGGAGATGCTGGAGTTAGATTCCGTACCGTCAACGTCATCAATTGCAAGACATTATTAAAATAGTTTTACAGGTGAACACCAGTCTTCATATAATCGCACCACGTTCTTAAAGAAGAAAAGATGTGGCATGGATAATGCTAAACCATTCTTTCGTCACAATATCCTAATGTTATTCTTTGAGCCGGAGGTTAGCACCCCCATCGGGTCCACCCAGTCACCTGACAATCGGAGACCGGTTTTTTCCCGGAATGGGGTGGTTTCCCATGAATGAGTGAATACACTTTCTTTGTCACATCTGTTTTCTGTGCGGGTTCGTTTTCCATACCGCGCGGCGGCAGCTGTGAATTCACCCAGCTGGTGTCTTCGCTGACAACGCTTACGCAAAAGGACGTCATTATGCCACATTTCGCGAGGGGAGTCCGTTTTGGACACCACTTTGCAATAAATACTTGATTAAGACACAAACAAACCCGGGCGCCAGTCCCCAGCAGGTGGCAGTTAGAGAATGAAATAGGGGACACTTTGTGGAACAGCGGTTCAGTCCCTCACCTTGCGCTGTTACCAAATGAGAGAAACGAGCCATCTTTTATTTTGACAAGGTGGCAAGAAACTGAAAAACCGTTGGCCATGGGTGATGACTCATGCTCTCAGCGTGAGAGTTGTTGCTACGATGAAGCACTTGCTGCGGTGTAGCTAGTGATAATTGGTTACACGGTAAGAATTTGCTGCTGTTGCCCTTTGGTACACAACGCTGAAAAAATGTTGCAAAACTCTAATATGTTTTGAAACCCGTTGCAACAATTTACAGCTACGGGACATGGCATAATGAAATATGAATTTGTTTTGGTTTATAGGACAAAAGCTAAAATGGCCGAATTATTTTTACCTTCTATATTTTCAAAACTGCACAATGGCTAACACTGGGTGATTTCATAGTTCAATTACATTATCAATGCAACACTTCACACTTAATTTGCACAGTCTGCCTTGACACAAATTAGTAAAGTAAAAATGTTCAACACTGTTAGATGACAGACAACAATAACTATTACAATGTGCTTCTGTAATTCATGACCCACCAAGACACTCACGAATCAACTTATATCTACTGACGGTTAAATCATAAACCCCCATTAGCAAACACAGGGACAACTATTTGTACTTAATTCAATATATTTATTTGATACCTATCGCTGATTCTACAATAGTAAGACGATTCCTTATTTAAAGAAAGTGACTGGGGCGAACAAGCACCGTCCGAACAATTTCTCACTGCAATGTTTCGGGCGGTTATAGTTGTCCGTAGATTTTGCAGAAGGATAACCCTGAATGAAATATGGGTATCACTATGTGATCACTTATAAAATCGCCACTTGGGTTATTCACATTATTTTTTTCCTTTCAACGTTGCACACACAATCAATTCGTGGTATTCGAAAGGGAACAATAGGTTATTGTCGAAGAAAAAAACATGTTGTGACTTGCACGGATCGTTGAGATGCGTTACGAGTGGTCAAAGGGCCTTTGCTCCGGGCAGAGAGTTCCTGTAATGAAATATAATTTTAAAGACTGTAGAATGTAGGAATAGGAGTCAGTAAAATCTATTTGAATTAAGTACGAATGCTGTTCCTGCTTTAGCTAGTGGGGGCTTGTGATTTAACACTAGGTGGATGTAAGTTGATTCGAAAATGTCTCGGTGTGTCATGTATCATACGATCTTTTTCTTGAATGACCATCGTTGTCGTCTAACAGTGTTGAACATTTTTACGTTACATATTTGTGTCAATGAAGATTGTGCGAACTAAGTGTGAAGTGTTGCATTGATAACTTTATTGAACCATGAATTGCCCCGGGGTTAGTCTTTGTACAGTGTCGAACTCATAGTCTGTCTAGAAATAACTCTGTAATTTCGTTTCAGTTAAAACAATCAAATGCAACATGTCATGTTTCGTAACTTAAAATTTTCCACAGTTTTTCACACCATATTAGTGTTTAGAAACGCCTTTCAGCTTTGTATAACCAAATATCACAAGCTATGGCAAGTCTTACATAACAGCAACAACTCTCACGTTAGGTCACGGTGGTGTCAGCATCCACGGCCAACGATTTTCAGATTCTTGTCACATAAACGAAATCAAAGACTCTGTTTCTTTTACTTGGTAACATCGTAGGGGGAGGGCCGAACCGCTGCCTCACCAAGTGCCACAAGTTTCCACCTCCAACCGCCATATGCCTGGAACTGGAGCCCAAATCTGTTTGTGTCATAACGGCGGGTTACGAAGCGGTGTCAGGACGGACTTCCTGCGCAAAGCGCGGCCCAATGACATTCTTCTGCGTGTACATCCCTGCGGACACACGAAGGGGGCTGTTTCATAGCTGCCGAGCGACTATATAGAAAACTAACCCACACAGAAAAAAATGTTACAAAGAAAATTGAATCCCTGTTTCATGGGGAACCACTCCATTACGGGGAAGGTCTGGCCTCCGACTGTCAGTTGTCTAAGCGAACCCCAAGTGGGCTGTTTCATATTAACCATGTAACATTGTTTTTTCCTTAGTATGTGTTGATACCTTATGAAAACTCAGGTTCACGTCTAAACCATTTAAATAATTTCATCCAATTGATGACATTGATGGTGCGTGAACCAACAATATATGTTTCAAGTGAAGCTTATAGAGGAGCTCAGATTCTGACAAGGTAGATATATTCACGGGAAGCCGCGATGTCCGGACTGGGTAACTGGGTGGATGGTAGGCACCGTATTTGTAGCAAATCTAGCGTTAGAAACGACATTGGCTTGCAGCTGAGGGTGAAGGAGTGAGCCAGAGGAGAATGGTGACGGACGGTTGCAGGATCGCCCTGCATCAGATGCAGGCTGCGGTAGCTCCGCGGAGAAGCCGCATGGTAGAATTACAGAGTAGGTAGAAACGATGGATCAGGTGAACCGCGAATGGTCAAAAGATCAAAGTAGGAAGTTCAGGACTTCAAGGAGAAAATGCAAACAGGGTTTGACATTTTCTTCTTGGGGAAAAGAGGCACTGTAGTGTTTTTAAGTTCGTTACCATAGTTCTATGCCAACTGTTTCTTGTTGCTCGGAAGGATGCGCGTTATTTGAACGACTGGCAAAAACGTCATCGCGGACAGTGACGCCCGACGTAACGTCAGACGGGCAAGGCCAATGATCGCGAGGCGTCGAGGGTTCCTGCGTCTGGCTATTGACCAACATAAGGAGCTAGAGCCATGTACTGAGAGGGCAGCAAGTAGGGCAGAACAGCAAGACACGTCAGGAAGCGAAGTCGAGAGAGGGCCAAAGGGCAAATTTATTTAGGATTTGTCATCCTTCTTTGTCATCCTTCTACAGACAACATCGGCTACAAGATAGTCGATCGTCTTGACAGTCTGATCACCGCTATGTAGCGAGCCACGAGCGTGAGTCGTTCACCTCCGCTACAGAAACCGTGATACAACAGCCACGTCATTGCTCTAATCCGGTCCGGCATTGGCTCCGAATGACCAGAGATTTATTTGAAGCCTCAGGTGTTTTGGGTCACGTCCGTTACATGCATCTGCGTCGCGTGGCGGCGCAAATGTAAACCTGTGGGTGGTTTAACATATTCACGTGTTTAAATACTTTCGTGATGATGCACCCATTTTATTCGCGCTGTATATAATTTATAAGGTCCGTGACGATTGATTTCACTGCTGCAATATATGTGCGGGAAGCCAAGTTAGTTTTTGTATTGTGATCCGAATTCAACGATTTTCTACTGTAACTGTGTTTGATTAGTTTCGTAATTAAAATTGAGGCGTCCCATACACCAAATACTACCCTCACAATCAATTTAATAATACGCCTCTATGTCTTTCCTCTCTTCTTTATTCGCTTTGGCCTCTTCTTCTATATCCCAATCCCTCTATTCTTCACTCCTATTTATTGCTATACTTCATTACACAGGGTTGTTTTTGTGTGTATAATAAACGCTTTCTATCTCAAATCCTTTGTTTAAAAATTCTGGCAAAGAAATGTATGGTATTCATTTGTGATTAGAGTATGAAAAAGTGATTAGAATGACACCGCATCAATAGTCCTGATCTACTAACTCTTTATTAAATTGAAAAATAATCTTGTAACAGTGCTTCTAATGTCTCAGGTGCAGGTGAACCATAAATAATCAATCCAGCAACGATTGTTAAATTATACGTTGCTCTGGGTATGAACACGAATGAGTTATTATTTATTGAAATGAGGGAGGGGGGCAGGGCGGGCTTCTAAGCTGGTTGACCTGACCCAGCGTTGGTCATTCCCGTCACACCCGTGTTATTGACCCTTCACGCCAGTTCTCCCCTCTCTTCTAACCTCTCCACCTCCACCCCTTTCTTACGTCCCCCACGATTCAGCCCCCGGTCCTGCTGGCGAGGGCTCGTGCTTGATTACCAGAATGCAGAAGGTTGTATCTTCCACCTGTTTTATGTAGAGCTGGGTAGAACAAGGTAGGCAGAACTGGATAGAATACACTAACAGTTTAATTATTGACGGCGTCATGTCCAGCTGTGTTCATGTCCTCCTACTACTACTGTTGTAGATGTAGACATACTGCAGAAGGTGGCTGCTCCTACCTGCCTGATGTCTGCTGGTATCGTTGCTATTCCAGTCCAGTGCTGGGACTAGGTGTGCTGATTGTGGTGATTAGCAGGTGCGGCAAAGGAGGGATTGGGCAGCGAGATGAAGAAGATTAGTCACTAAGTTTATTAGATTCTGCTGAAACTTGTAGTAACTTAATTCTGTCGAAAGTAGCCTATTAAAAAAAGGAGTGGGATCAATAAACAGCATGCGTCAGAAGTCCTTTGTTACAAAACTGTGTGAAAGAATTTTGAGGAGTTTTCTATGAATAACTTCACTTATTCATCTATATTAGTATGATGAAACTGTTCCTAAGCTGCGACGGGTATTGCCTCAAAAAGCCGTTGGGTCACCGGGCTAAGGAAGATTTATGCTTCAGGTCACGCATACTTGATTGTCTTCTTCTCAGAAACAGAGCACAAAAAATGGCTCAGTTTCTCAGTCGCTACTGTTATTTTTTCGCCCGGGAAGTGAAGTTTCAAAATGAGATTTTGATGAACAACAATTGCTCCTGGGGACAAAAAAATATAAACAGGCTAATGCGTCCTCAGTTTAGATAAACAGCGCTAATGTATGTGAATTGACTAGTATGTGTTGGTGTAGGGATGTACAGTAGCGAAAAAAAATCGTTTTTAATTAAATATTGAGAGAAATCTTCAATAATTATTTGCCGCTCGACATTTGAACTGATCGGAAATTCAACTGATATTGTCCACAAAGGAGAATTTTCCAGGTCTAATACCGTGAGAAATTCCTATATGAAGTTGAATTCCACGTGCGAAAAGTTTAGTTGTTTTTTTCGTTTATAGACTAACCATGAACGAATTTTCTTTCGCTACTGTACAAGTGTTTTTCGTGTTTTGATATTTTTAACTTGTCTACAAGCATGAAATGGGAATGAATTAATTTCCATAAAATCAATCGATAATATGCATGAATTATTTGGGCTGGCATTTTCTTGACAAACCTATAGATTTTTACATAACGTTCTCATTAAATGTGCACTAGATTTCTCTCCATTGAAATGCTGTTTACAATTTATATCGATGGAGTAGGGTCCATGTAATAACATGACAGGCATTTAAAGCGTCAAAATAGTTTAATATAATATCTGGAGCGTATTAACAAATACCATCTGAAGAAATGCTCACGAATGACCAGCGTTTTGAATATAAAGAACATTTCTAGTATTATTACTACTCAGCGCCAACTCTCCGAGCTGGTCAACTTGCATTAGCATAGGTGCTTGTTGTTGCACTACAGCTTGGCGTCTTAACAATGTATATTTAGCTTACTCACGTGATCGGTAAAATACTTGGATCAGGGGTCGCATTCAGCTGTTGAAGTTGAACGCGGTTGCGTGGCAAATTTAATGATTTCTTATTTGTCGAGAAGATGAAGTTTCTTATGATATTTTTCCATCATTTTTTTCCACAGAGCGCCTTCTGAAAAAGTTGTAACAGATTGTTTAACACCAACACTATCCTAGCAAAACGAAGTGGTGAAAGTTTCAAAGTCCAGTGCGCCTTTAACGTGGGAATGTCATATATGATTGGACCTTTTGTTTTCTCTGTGTCCGGTCAAACTTTGTTCTGTACTGCACCGGTCCCCCTGTTTAACGAAAATTTTGGGAGAAGTCTGTTTGCGATCGAATTTTTTCGTTACTCGGATTTTTTTTCAACGAATCGCTCTGAACTCAAGAAACATTTATTCGTTTTCTGAGGGTCGATCGAGATGTTAACGCACGTTCTGACGGTCACACTTTTTAACGAATCGCTCTGAACTCAAGAAACATTTGTTCGTTTTCTGAGGGTCGATCGAGATGTTAACGCACGTTGTGACGGCCACAGAGTACCTGGCACCTGCGGCATTACAGGAACTGGGAAGCGAGCTCTTTCGGGCCAGCTGGGTTGATGCCATTAGATTGAGGAAAGAAACCCAACACAAGTGGCCATGTCGGATTGTTCTCTTGAAGGCAGAGCGGGAAGAGTTAACGAATCTTTAGAAATTCACGCACACCACCACTGAGACCTACTGGCTACCACACTACTACTATCCGAGGCATTTCAGCCGTGGAGAAAAAATGGTCGTGTCACATTGTCAATGTATTATGGGATAAGGGCGAGCGGAGATCTGAAGAGAAACATTTAGGTTTCAGGCGGTCGCATCTCAGACTGTTCTGTTCTAAACATTTACAGCAGAGACGGACACTCCCTTTGCTCAACGGTCTCCTACTTTTCCCCGAGGGCATGCCTATTGGCTTGCCCCAGAGGTTGGGGATCGTGAGGTTTGCTACTAAGTATTAAGTAAAAATCGAAATGCGCATAAGATTTATACGCAACGATTTGAAGAGCACCACGACCAATTTTCAAGGTAGTGGCGCTCTTCATGTGATTAGAAGAATGTCTCATATGCACTTGTGGTTCCTTGAAGTGCCTGCCGTACTTTAAGGTGAGACTTCGGAGAAAACATCCTAAAAATAGATCCGTCCTTGGCAATTCTAACGACTAGATCGAAATAGGCATACGAAGTATGAAATTATGATAAATGCAGAAAGTGAAAGTACCACACAACACTACTTAAATTGACTTCACGAACTCAACCTTTATTCGTTCCAGAAGCTTGGAGACATTGGTAACATGATCGAAGTCAGGAAGATTATGATGGGTAAGGGAAACGTCGATCGAGCGAGCCTTTTCACTCTAGATGCAAACGGAGTGACAAAATTGTTGGTAAGCGTTTCTCAAGCGACATCACGCTCGATTTCTTCACGAATAGAGTTGTCGAAGAATGGAACAACTTCCAGCAAAGGTTTTAAACAGCGAAACGATCGAAACGTTCAGGTCACGGCTTGACAAATCGCCGTTAAATAGCCGTTAAATAGCTCCTTTCAGGTGCTGATTTTAGTTGTTTCGAGGGCCATTGTTACATGCTATCTCCTACTGCAACCTTTCCCTTTCCTAATCTCTTAAAAACAGAAATCAGAACTGATATTCTTACTGTCAGAAGGCAACCTAGTTTGGGCCAAAGGCATGTTGCCGTCTTCTTTTTTCACAAACTTGTTTTTCCTTGAATTGCATTTGCACTTCAAAGAGAGACGTCACGAGGCATCTCCTTAAAATAGAGTTGTACTAAACAGCTGCCGAGTTTGAATCAAAAGACACAAAAACAATTACATTAGGAAAAACAAATGACGTAGAATGCAACCGAAAGAAAACATAGTGTGTTGAAATTTCGCAAATAAAATAACACAGAGTATCATTTTGTCGACAAGGCGTTCTCCAATAGGAATGTGTCCATTCTCTCCAATATTCATCTCTATGAAATGCATGACGATGGCTTTCAAGGATATTTATTTGACAGACATTACAAAACGAATTTGATGTTAAAATTGGAATTCGTTGGATAAAAGTCATCGCAATTAAAATAAAAAGCCTTTATAAAAAGCGAAATGTGGGGTGATCACCCAGATCGGGTGCCCTCCAACCTAGGGCACACTAACACTTCAGGGTAAACCGGATAAATTATCACCTGCTGCTAATTTTGGTGCTAATTTCATTACAACGATTTTTACCCATGGCAGCCTCCGCGTGATCGATTGTTTTGTGTCACTGGTGCAAAAACGGCCGTTCGGTGTTCCGTCAATTATTTGGGACTTAAACTTTTAAAGCGACTAGTTTCATCATGATATGCTGTGCAGTGCACGGTTGTAAGAACCGAGGTCATATCTGACAAGAAAAAGTTCAGTTTTTTAGTTTTCCTAAATCTGACGCCATGAGAAAACGGTGGCTGCTGGCTACAGGCCGTCAGGATGTCTTTAATTTGAACAACGCGCGAATGTGTTCGGCTCATTTTGATGAGAGTTTCATTGAAAACGCATAAAAAACGCCTTGCTTCCAGAATCAAACAACGATAAAATAATATTGGTGTCCTAAAATGAAATTATACTGTATTTCGTCAAAAAATACCTCTGATCTCCATAGATATTTAATTATCTCTACTGTCTGATGTACAAAAAGTAAAACAACAAAGTATTTGTACAAGAAGCACACGCGAAAAGTGAACAAAGTTTCATTTTGTCATTTCAGCCATCTGAGAAAAACCGATTTCTTACCTTTATAAACTGCTTTGTTATAATCAATTGGTTGATGTTTGCTCAAAAATTGTGACCAATATAAAGTATTGGAGATCTGTTCTTCAAGATGATGGCTTGTTTAAATATATTAAATGAAAATAAACTACTTAAATACCCAAAAGTTTCGAGTTTAAAATAACTAGCCTGGATATGCCAATATTCGTTGCATTGCTCCAGTGACGTCACGGTCAGACAGGGCGGGACCATGACGTCAGACCACGTGACAGACGTCACGTATTAAATTAACCGTTTTACCCTGTAGTGTTAGTGTACCCTGCTCCAACCCACTATAACCTCTCCCTGGCCTGCAGACCTGCTGATAGAATGTTGAATGCGTTGCCTTTCGTTACGGCCAAACCCAACCGCTGTTGAAACCACAGGGATTCGCGTGAATTTCCCGTTGCCTCCACCAATCTACGTCCGATCTCCTTCCCAATTCGCGCAGTTGACTCGTAAACATGCCTATCGTCTCCAAAGCTATTGGCTTAAATTGGAACTGTTGCGTCAACGCGCCATGCTTCCTGCACTTACGTGTCTCTGCCTCTGTAGCTGAAATTGCAGAATCCACCAAATGGGTTTCCGCATATGTGTCCAAACAAGTATTGTCCCAACATAAACTCTTACCATTCTTGAAGGGGAAAACTGTGAGGCCATCGGGCCTCTTGCCATCACCTCCATCCAAATTCAAATGTTCCAACACCGATGACAGTCTCGCTCTCTGCAAAGATCTTCTGACGATGTCGTTCAGTCCCGAGTGTCGGCATGGGAAAGCGGCCGGCACTGTACCTACATGATAGTCCATGCGGTCCCAACTCGTCCATTCTCTGACCGCAGCAACACGGATGCTGTTGGCAGATTTTAAATTCTACCCTCAGAGCAACGGCAATGCACAATATCTCTGGATCTAGTTGAGTCCTCAATGTTGCCACAGAGAACACTTTCTCTGCTGGAGGCAGCCAGGAGGCGTGCTCTTGCCGTTTGATCCGCAACACCAAGCAAAACGTTCAGTGTGCTCTCTACCAAAGGCCAGTCCCATACTTTCTTCTTACTCTTGTTCAGTCCCTCTAAGTTGTGGGATCACCACCTCTCTCTATTTCACATCCCATTGGTACCCTGCAGCTCCCCGTGTCAGCGACGATGTTCACATCGGAAAGGACGGCTCGACTAAGTCATTCACAGAATGCATCGATGAGATGAAGGTTGGAAGGGCAACATCTCCTGCTCTTTTGAACCCGAGGCTTCAATGACTAACTGGCAAAGTGGCTTGGTCCCAAGATCTTTCGGCAAGGGGGACGTTGGTCACCCTAGTAGCGGCATCCCTCAACACCAAATCGAAACTGTTCAGACAATCACCATGTTGAAAGGCGGGCGATGATCTGAGCACATACTGCAGTTTTTAACCGTACAAATGTTTGGTGACTCTGTATCCGCTCCAATCTCGTGATCATTCGTTCCAAGTCATCTTGCTTGCTTCTTAAAGCATCGAGTGTACCCTCATTGGAAAGAAGAGCTCCTAACTGAGTACACGGGGAACCACCCTGACCTCAGGTAGCACCAACCAAAATAATCTTTCTGTATGGTCCAACTCCTGAGGCGAGGGGTCCATGATAGTTAATTTACACTTTCTATCGTTAACATATGTAAGTGTGAGGTAAACACAATTTGTATATCGCTGGGCTCCCTGTCATACCGTGTCTTGCCCCGGATCTGTGCTGCAGGAAAAAAGCTGTTAATTTTCCTTAATTCAATTGCCATAAATTGTATCCTTTCTAATCTACGCCACATCGTCGAGTTTGAGCAGCTTGCTACACACTGGTGCGGTTTCGTTTTCCGGTTTTCATGGTCCGGGCATCTGCTTGCTCACGGAATTTGATGTCGAGTTTTACCTGTACCTCATCAACAAACTGCTGGTTTCGTCGATTGAGGTCACGGAGACACTCGGTCTCCTCGCACACCTGCTTTAGAGCGCGGTCGATTCTTTGGTCCGACTCACTAATGTCTGAGCGTAGCTGGTGCTCAAGGACGCAGAACTTTGCAGCAAGGCCCTCGTCCTCATTTCTCATCGTCTCTCTTCTGTGGACCCTGGTAGGCTCTCAGGAGTTAGTACCCGGCTGAATCGACACACAAGTCGCTCCTCGTCCAGCCCTTTGATCTCCTTGAAGACGTGTTTGCTCAGCCTAGTTGAAAACACAGAGCTGGGCCTAGGGAAGCGACGGCATCATCCACTTCTTCACCCAAAGTTGCCCGTCGTCCTCTTCTGGCACTCCTACACTGCGCGGCGCCTATAGTTTGTTACCTACTATTCCTACACTTATTCAATTAGTTATATACTAACTGACACGAACACCAACACGTCTCGCACCAGTTATCAATTGGCACGGGAGGGCAAGATTGCACTACGAGCAAGGCTCACTAGGTATGCATGCGATACCGTTGATGATTGTCACAGGAATGCGAAAACGCAGTTTGATGATGCAACATACTAACAAGCAATAGTAAACAAAACCTCCTTGCTTTAGTAATGGTTTGTAGGTTCGCGGCGGCTTAACGAGATATTTCGATGTAACGAACGGGTGTGTTTGGAGGTTAAATAATGTTCGATAAGTGTAGAGAGTCACTTTATATTTCTGTCAATCATAAAACATATTTTTTGCAACTTTCTGATCCTTGATTGTAGCACCATTGTTATGTTTCCTTTTCTAGTAACATCAAGTACCACTGTGAGCAATATTTCGAATTCTCTGGATGTCGCATTCCATTAAATTGAATTGAAGCAGTTTTTATATTTTTCACGTTTTCTGGCTACTCTAAAATCTCTTCAATCACCACTCGAGGGGATTGTTGTGAAAAAGTACTTTCAGAACAACATTTCTGAATGAATGGAAGTAGTATTTATGCTAACACTTTAAAGTTTTTTGAAGCTCTTAAACTTTCTTTCGCGAAAACGTGAATTAAAATTATAATAGGGAAGTAGGAATGTTACTTCTATCAACGAGTGAAAGCAATCGAAACCTCCAGCTTTCCTTCACAGTTGAGATACCCAAGTTCGAATTACCGACCGATCTGTGGTTTCACCCTTCGGCTGTAGGAAGGAAGAAAACTATTGGTTGTTCGCAAGGATTTGCTATTGAACCAGTACCACGCTAGCAGGTCTCAACTGGACCATTCCTGACTCTGAACAAAAGCCGCAAGGTAGGTCTCTATCCAGTAAAGGATAGCAGACGTAACTTCAATGCCCAGGGTGACGGATAGAGACTATAAATCTTGGTCCCTTGGGCAAGATTGGAGGCCTAGAGCCCTGAATAGGACGGACAACGCTGGGGCTTTCACACGCCTGCTTTGGGGATCCGGCTGTGGTGGCGCCGACCGTGATCGCCACAGTGCTGTATCTAGATACATTCTACAAATACTGTGTCCCACTTTATGGAGATTCATTTGAACATAGTAATTTCACAAAATAAGAAGGTTTTTAATTTTGCCCCACTCTGCTGATGGACTAGCCTATATTGGGGTAGGGATACTTCAGACATAAATGCACACACATACGTGTACAAGTTCATGCATTGCCTTGCTCAAACCGTTCATAGGATAATTTATATTGAATGATAGTAGGTATATATTAACATCCTCCCTTTTATATAGCATACAATTTATGATGCTCTTCTTTCATCAGGTTAAAATAATTTCCATCGCAGCTGCATAAGAAATCATTCATGCAGAAACATATGAAACCGCGATGTCGACTCGTGGGAGAGAGTTTCTCCACCATTCTCTATGAGTGCAATAAATCTGAGCCCCGGGCGATAGATTAACTTACAATATGGCGTTGATTTATTCCTTGATTTTCCCTCGGTCTTTGAACGACAAAATGCTATTGATGCCTTCTGGCTAAACGCAGGCGAATAGTTTGGTTTGATCAATGATTGCAGGTATGGTTTGGGGGGGATTTTTTAGATCGCTGTGTAATTGATGAAATTGCATCGACTTTCTTGGATTATATTTTGCCGGATTTTGATATGGAACAACTTATTGACTACTCTGTTTAGGAATTAATTCAATGAATAGCTTACATAAATTACAATGTTAGCTTTTATTCCAAGATGCACTTTAGGAAAGTTTTCGAAGTCGTTATTCGATTGGGAATGATACCAATGATTTGAATTAGAGGAGGACTATACTATTCTGTGGAATATGTATTATATAAATACTGTTCATTGTTTCTCCTTACTTCGGCATATAAGTACCAAAATTTCATCAACGGAACAGCATCACTTTTTGAGTATTGCTTATAGCCAAGGTAGGGGTTGAGAAGATGAAGCAGTAGGCTCACCATGCACGACCCTGAAATAAAATATTGCATCTCCAGAATAGGCATTCTTGGAATCGGTGCAGGAGAATAGACAGACTTCGCGCGCTGCACTTCTAATCGTTCATGCAGTTACAGCATGTGTAGCGAACTTGTGATTTGTGTACGTTTTTATCCTGCAATAAATGTTCGAAATAACGTGTCATTGCTGGATCACTTGTTTGAAAATTTCGATACTTCGGACAAAATAAAAGGAAATAGTAAATGAGGCACTGAAAAAGCATGAAAATGGTCTTCCGTCAATATGTTTTGGGAGAGAAGAGTGGAAAAAATACTGACTCATTGCACTGGGCAGATACGATGGGAAAGATAAGTGGTATCTTAAAATGAAGATCTGTGGTGTACTAAATAAAAAAAACGATCGAAATGATAGAAGTGCATGACGTTTTGTGTTAAAGATCTGTGGTGTCTTAAAAATCACAAATAAAACAGATCTGTGGTATCTTAAATGGTATCCTAAAATAAAGATTAGTGATATCTTGAATGAGAGAATTGATGGAAATGCATGGCGCAAAGGGTGAAGTGCAGAATGGTTTCAGGTGAGATCTGAGAGGAGAGAACAGCGTGTTTACCGTCGTTCAGTGTGATTGAGTGAATCAAAGAGGATGAGAAGAAAGGATGCATGGCATTTATGGATATTGAGAATGCATATGATTGGGCGAATAGGAACATCCAGTGCGATGTACTGGCAGTAATTAACTAGGAGAGCTGGAAACTAGAATGTTGAGGAACAAAAGTGACGTGAGATAAGAATGCGTTCTATCTCCGATACTGAATGGCTTACATACAGAAGAATTGGCAGGGAGAATCATAAGGCGGAGTCGGGGAATATGTCTTGGAAAGGAACATTTAAGCTGCTGCTGTTTGCGGAGGACTTTATCTTCATATACATGCCTGAGTGAAGTATGCTGCTGAACATCGTGATTGGATATGGAAGGAACTTTCATGTGCGATTCAACGGTTCAAGTAATTGTATTAATCTGTGAAGAGGGAGGTAATATCGTCGTTCTCACTGAAACACACGCTGAAATTTCATGGCAAATATCATCTTTTCACGGACCGGTACCATATGGAAACACCCGTTGAAATCTCGTAGCAAATATCGTCGCTTTCACTGAACGGTATCATATGGAAACACCCGCTGAGATCTGGCGGCAAATATCGTTGTTTTCACTGAACGAAATCATATGGAAACACTCACTAAAATCTAGTGGCATATATAATTGTTTCCACTGAACGATATCATATGGAAACGAGCACTAAAATTAGCGATAAAAATCGTCACTAAATTACGTTCGTCACCACGACGGTAAGTACAGAAAACCGACGAGATGCTCTTTATTGAGCGATCATAACTTTAGACTGGGTTTAGCTCAACGCTCGATAAATATCTTGTAGACTTGTTGGAACGGATTGTAAAATGAGGAAACCTGTTGTCAAAATGATTCATTATTGTATGTTCCAAGTAACCATCAACAAAATCATAATAATTATAAAACTCTGTCCCGTGTTGAACATTCACGAACTCTGGCGTCTTGCATTCTGTTCAAAGTTACATAAAAAATTGCAGTGGCCCGCTGTTACCATGCTCTCGTACACATACTACACGTCACTATGCAGATGGTATTTCTATTGCGCTTAACTTTGTAGGCCTGAATGAAAGCGCTAATGACTGCAGTCGAGCCTGCAACCCAATACGGCAATGACGGGGCTGCAATAGAACTGTGGTGATAGGCTGCTCTCGGTTATAATGCTTGTGTGGTAAAGTGACGGGGCGGCAATAATACTGTGGAGACAGACTGCTCGCGGTTGTAATGCTTGTGTGGTAAAGTGACGGGGCGGCAATAACACTGTGGAGACAGACTGCTCTCGGTTATAATGCTTGTGTGGTAAAAAGACGGGGCGGCAATAATACTGTGGAGACAGACTGCTCTCGGCTGTAATGCGTGTGTATAGAGTGACACGGCGGCAATAATAAAGTGGAGACAGACTCCTCACGGTTATAATGTTTGTGTGGTAAAGTGACGAGGCCGCAATAATACTGTGGAGACAGACTGCTCTCGGTTTTAATTCTTGTGTGGTAAAAAGACGGGATGGCAATAATACTGTGGAGACAGACTGTTCTCGGTTATAATGCTTGTGTGATATAGTGACGACCGGCAATAATACTGTGGAAACAGACTGCTCTCGGTTATAATGCTTGTGTGGTAAAGTGACGGGGCGGCAATAATACTGTGGAGACAGACTACTCTCGGTTATAATGCTTGTGTGGTAGAGTGACGGGGCGGCAATAATACTGTGGAGACAGACTGCTCTCGGTTATAATGTTTATGTGGTAGAGTGACGAGGCGTCAATAATACTGTGGTGACAGGCTTCTCCCGGTTATAATGCTTGTGTGGTAAAGTGACTGGGTGGCAATAATACTGTTGTGACAGGCTGCTCTCGGTTATAATGTTTGTGTGGTAAAGTGACGGGGTGGCAATAATACTGTTGTGACAGGCTGCTCTCGGTTATAATGCTTGTGTGGTAAAGTGACGGGGCGGCAATAATACTGTGGAGACAGACTGCTCTCGGTTATAAGGCTTTTGTGGTTGAGTGACGAAGCGGCAATAGTACTATGGAGAGACTGCTCTCGGTTATAATGCTTGTGTGGTAAAGTGACGGAGCGGCAATAATACTGTTGTGACAGGCTGCTCTCGGTTATAATGCTTGTGTGGTAAAGCGACTTGACTACTGTGCTTAACTTCAGACGTGCCATAATGCAAGGACATCGCGTTTATCCTGTTCAGTCTATTCCTTAATGAATGCGAGACTTTCGATTGTTCGGTTCCTAGGCATTACCTTGCAGGTAATGACCTGTCATTGCCTTGCAGGTAATGAATCAGCTCAATAGCAGGCACGACAGTTCATTTCTTTGTGGTTTATTTTCACTTTTAATGTCTTTAAAACCGAACAAGTTTCTGCGTGAATTTATGTGAATTTATTGTTGTTTTGCTTGTTGAAGTTATAAAGTAAATTTAAATAACAATATAGTGTAGTTCATTGAACTTAGCTTAAGCAAATAATAACATACATGCAAAAAAAAGGTGGCGCTGCTCAGTAAGAACGTATTTTCACGAAGTCATTTATGTGAAAATCATAAGACAAAACTAATATTCTGCCAAGTACGTCGTAATGGACATCATTTCAATTATTAGGTACGTCGGTATAAATTAGTCATGTATATCGAACAGCGGCGCTATAAGAGAAGTTTTTATAATATGTGGATTACCCAGCACAACTCTCCCTCCTAAGCATCTATTATCACCGCCGCTTATCATCGCCGCCATTATCGTGACTCTGGAGGACACATATAGATGAATAAATCACTCTTTGTTATATGATAGTTTAGAAACTCTTAGTATTATCGCCGTAATTTCGGAAGCTAGTAAATATTCATGCATTAATATTCATGGTATTTGAAAATTTTAGTGATCGCATTCGCCATCATCGACGCGTCAGAAATATCCTCGGCAGTTTAAATTGGAACATGATAGTGTACAAATTAACTTGTCGAGTTGCATAAGAATAGGTTACAGGTTTTAACAAATATAGGTTGTATAGGCGATAGGTAATAACAAATTAACCAACTCCGCGTTCACTTTCAATTGTATACCAACACAGCTGTTATATAATTCAATGGAGATGGGGGCCTACATTCCAGACGGCACGTTTATTCACTACGCACTAAATCCATAGTGAATACGAGTTGATTGATTGTTTGGGTCTAGGTCATTATTTTGCTGGTAATAATTCAATGTTCAGCATATATTTTGCTATTGTAATTGCTCCTGGTCTCTGGAACTGAACTATTTTGCTTTGTGAAATTATTTCAATTTATTGTTGTTTAGCAGATTCAAGTCGAGAAGGAAATGTAATTATTGATGCATGGGAGTTGGTTGAACACACATTCATCAAATCATTCAGATGTGCAAAATAACACTGATAGCCTGCTTAGTGAAATCGTGTTTTCAAGAGGTCAACTGTTTGAGGTCATATAAAAAAAAATCTTTATATTCTGTCAAACACCTCGAAATTTACGCCATTTTCCTGTTTTAAAAAGTGTAAAGTCATCATTGCGGTACGGCAAAAAAATTATGATGATACCATATCGCACAGCTTATTTAGGGAATATGTTCCAAATTATTCGGTTCTACTTCTCTGTTGTCATCTGTTCCATGGGGACTGATCATTCATTTTGAACTATCATCTCCTAACATCGAATTTCGATTAAAATCTTAATTGGTTTGGAAAGAATTTCCAACTTCTACAGACTTTCAGATTGTTTAATCTCATATCCTTTTCTATCATCCTAGTTGAAAAAAAAATTGCAGAAGGATGATTATGTCTTGCGCTTAACTGAAACTCAATTCAAGGTGATCGATCATCCAAGTTTTTTGATTGGATCTTTCAGATTATCGATGAAAGTGAGTGTGGATCAGCCTTTGTATTCTTCCCAGTAAATCGCTTGGTTGGGTTACACAATTTGTTCATTTGAATGCAGATGCAACAAAAAAGTGGGACACAAACAAGTTATTGATTCGATTATTGTACGTTATTCCTGAATATTGTTTCACTGACTGTCACACCTTCAGTAACACTGCGATTATTTGCTGTCGCCAGAACACCAAATCAATTCTCAAAGTCATCAACTGCAAAGTCCCTTTCATTGGGTCTTATAACTTGTTAATAACATGCTGGGCAAGGATTGCAGAGTACCGTCATCTTCTGCCACTTCTTTTAGATTGCATTTATTAATTTATCTAACATTTTAAATACCTAATTGAAAATCTTCCTCGTGCAGATATATTTCACTTCCAAAAATCACTATAACTGATATTTCTTGATCTCGGGCATGTCTTTGTTTCAATACACATTTTTATTAGTACTTGAGTATGATGCATTATGGTTGAAGAAATGATAGGGGGAAAGGAGACCTGGGACCTTATAATAATACATTAATTACCTGTTCGATATGAAGCGGCGTCGAAACATTACCAACAGTCATCGACGCCGCTTGGTTATGCACGTCGAAAGGATATGAATGCCAGGAAAGATGCATATTTCCTGGCTGCCTAGCAACAATGAGGTAATAATGTCGAAACTATTTATGCCCCCTTCATCAGACCTGTTTTGAAAATAATATTAATGAGGTACAATAATAACAATCATTTCCATCTTCTTGATGTATTTTGGTGTCAGAACAAAACAGTGCAATTCAAACTATTTAAAGATCATTGAGAGATGTTCGGTTTATTAATGACAGTTCAAAAAGCAATATAGCTACCTTCAAACGTAAATTAAATACATACCTGTTTGAAGTTTACTTTCGCTTTACAATTTTCTTTGTAAATTATTTGTCATCCATCAGTTTCATTTTGTGAATATTATTTCCATTCTATTTGTTTGGAAATGTTTCATATTCTGAAATTTCTAGTGTTCTCGTTCATGTAGAAACCTGTTCAATTATTTGACAACTTTTATGACTCAGTGAAATGTTTTTTCCTGTGCACATATAGCATGTTATGTTGAGTGTGCAGTTAGTTTCAAAATTTATGTATTCGGGTGCCAAACCTTTTTTTAATGTGTGAGTAATGTATAATGTCCATGTTAGACATTTTCTACTCGTATTTGTTATCAAATGTCAGTTGAAACAGTACTTTGTCCCGATTAAGTAAATGTCAATAGCCCTACTTATTTTTTCATTCCATTGTCCAATGTTACGTTTTTATGTCTCTGCATATTGAACAATGGTGAGCAGAGACTGTCCACTCACAATGGTGAGCAGAGAGTGTCCTCTCACAATGGTGAGAAGAGAGTGTCCTCTCACAATGGTGAGCAGAGACTGTCCACTCACAATGGTGAGCAGAGTGTCCTCTCACAATGTCTACCTGTTGGTGGGATGTATAGGTAAATTAACGCCCTTACCTTTGTCATAATTTAATATAAAGTAGGTCTAAGTAGCAAATGTTGCCTGCAGAACATCTCACGCTGACGAAGACTTGGTACATATCATCTGTGTATTCTGATATTTCTGTAATTTGCCAACATGTCATAAAACGTGAGTAAATTTTCCAACCTTAAAAATTTACAAGACTCCTCATCACATTTTGAACTTAAGATTGAAAGTAATGAGTCTGAATATATCATAAGTTAACTGTCTCTCATAGACTAATTTGTTACTAATGACCGACAGGAACTTATATTGGTTTTTGTTGTAGTTATTTGTGAAGAGCTCAGGAGTTTACTCTTGTATTTTAGCGATTCTTTTTTTGATCTATCACAGACTTTAGACAACATAGTCTATTCAACAGGAACCAATTTAGCGTATTGCTTACATCTGTTTCTGGAAATTTTGTAGCCAGTACCACGTAACATTTTATGTACGCTTTTTACATACCTTTACTGTTGGAGGTTACTGCTTCACATATTTTCTTGACAGAACTACAGCACGACGAAACATTAGTCACACACAACACGTCATGCTTTGTTCCATTTCAATTTCAGGTCGAGTGTCACCGGCGACTCTTTGGAACATCAAAGGAGCCCGCATCGTGTCCCTTTGACAGGACTGCAACTGTATTTGCTTCACGTTAGTTGCCTCAGACATGTTGCGCAGTAGTGTTCATGGAGTTACTTTAATTAAGTTGCACCAGAGGGTTCCTCTCAGTGACATTGGATAAGTCGTGCTATCGAGTTCCAGGATCGAGTAACATTGACCATGTTGCGCCTTAATTTATTATTTACCTTGAACCAGCTGCGCAAAAGGGTACTTGGAGTGGTCAAGCTGCGACAAGGAGTTCACCGTGTTACCAAGGGTCACGTTGAGCAGATGAACTTTTAGATGGGGTTACCCAGGTCATGTTGGGCAGAAGAGCTTTTGGGTCGAGATTCCTGGGACATGTTTCGCAATTGGGTTGTTGGGTCGAGTTGTTTGGAGGGAGCCCAGCGTTCGCGCTAAAATTATTCCCGCACACGCGCACTATCGCCACTTCACTTCACCTCACTGTCATGGCCGGACACTTTCATAACCGCTAAAAATCTTTCATCTCACGTGCTTTCTACCTAAACGATGTTTCAGCCTACACGCATTTTCCGCCACTTCAAAATCTGCCACTGTCATTCCTGCCACTGTCATTACACCTAAACAGTTGTACCAACCTAACAGTTATCACTTTAATGAAACTTCAATAAAAAAACGCTAAAAAACGGCATTACGTACCCTACAAAAGTACGTATGTTTGCCCCGCGGGTTAGAAATACGTACCTTTGCCCCGCGGGTTAGAAACAC
>SDVV010002350.1:0-23241 GCA_016164225.1 Gammarus roeselii | reverse complement strand
AATATTTACAGCCTTTACTTATCATCAATTATTGAATGGAACGATTTCGGTTCTTTGCATTGATTTCCACTTATTCTAATTTGCAATACCCATGGGTTTATATCTTGTTTCCATCTTTATTGAGATTAATTATGCGGTGGGTTCTGTTCATCAATGCCAATCTCAGTGAGTAGAGGCAACAACATTATTATTTCTAGATTAAACATGACAGTGACATAAGTCAAGCAACACCTGTATGGTCGGAATCGCTAAACATATTATGTCTACAAGTACATTTAGATACATTGTAAAATCAATGGATATTTTGATACTATGTACAATCAACTTTGTAATATACTAAAACCCTTATAAAAGTATTGAATGAATCAAATTAAAAAAGGTATATTTTATAACACCAAATTATACATGAAAATGGTTCATCCAATCCAAACGGAGTCATAGTTACATGAATAAAAGAAAATTAATATAAAAGCAAATATAATATTTTGTAAAAGTTCATCCATTCAATATAAGACATGAACCTCATTCGTGTCTATTATAACCACCAATTTAATTCCTTTACTTCAGTAAAGGACAAACCAAACTGATCTACAATAACTCGATTAATTCCATATGAAAGCCTTGCAGTGCCAGTGCCAATCTAATAAAATGTTATACTCATCGTAAGAATAACTATACACATGAACAATAATAACACACTCTAGAAGCATCCTATACCATCATCTGAACCTACATACATTACTAACCTTCACAACACAACCTTCCTTTTAACTCGCCTAACCCTTAAAACGCATAAAAACCAACTCAATTCCAATAACTTTATTCATTTTCTATACCTACACAATGCCCCTCAATATACTTTACCAACAGCCGCCGTGCAAGCCATGCATACCCCTTCCAAACTTAATATACTTCGTTTGGTACGTTTAGGTAGCCCTTCCAAAACCTAGATACGTTTATTTTTACGTTTCGGAGTCATATCATCTACTTCTAGGATATATTGTATCGTCATCAAATCGCTACGCGATGATAGTCAATTTTCAGCTGTTCCCGTCCTTCCGTAATACAATAGTTTCTAATTGAAACTATCTCCATTGAGGCTTGCTATAATTCGAATGTTGTTGTTGATTATTAAGAAGGCTCATGAGTCTGTGGTTAGTTTTCAACAATGCGTTCTGTGATGCTCCTCCCCCTCCCTTACAAAGCCCCCGTTGGACCCGGCCATCCGAGATGCCAAAAGGTTAACGTTCGAGGAGAAGCTCAAGCAAATAGGGATGCAAGGCCGACTGACCGGTCAAGCTCAGGTGAAACTGAATTAAACATCAGTCTTGTGAATTCCGAAACCCAAAAATTTAAGCTTAGTTTGTAAACATCTGAATAAAGTTATAATACCAAATGCCTTGATACTCTTCAGTTGGGTTATAAATATCTGAATAGGATTGTAATACCAGACACCTAGCTACTTTTTAATTAGGTTATGAAAAATTAATTTCTGGAACTATACGTAGCAAAAGGCTACTCCTATAAACTATGAAAAAGTAAAAGTTTTTAATCTATGCTTGTAGCCAGGCAGGGTAGGCTAGTAAGTGCATTATTTGACAAGAAATGATGTTGCTAAGCTGTTATGTTGTTGTTGTTGGGGGTGCCCGAGGAGGCTGGTCAACCGGACGCTGCTGCTACCGCACCCGACGGCGGCGTGACAGCCCTTGGGACCAGCACCGAACTCACGACGGAGGCAGCGGCCAAGAGCGCGGTATTGCCCTTGGATCCGCCCTTTGTTTGTCCTTAAATTTGATCGTCCGCTGTCGTAGGGCCACCCACTCATCTTGTCTGAAGAAGCCCCTAGCTTAGGCCCCCCGTGGCAGATCCACCTCTCCGCTGGCCGCTTAGTCTGCATAGTTTGCCTCTCTACTTCCTCGCGCTGCCGCAAAAGTTTTCAACTCCAGTTGCCTTAGAGCGTCCTAGTGCCTAGACTCTGCCATGTTTGACCCATTTGTTAACGTCAGAGTGTTCTAGACTGCCTTTCAAGTAGCCCGACACCGCCGAATTTTTAATCCCATCTTTTACACAAACGAGTTTCAGTTCGATTTTAAAACCTCTCCTGTTCTCGTCACTAAAGTTCAGTGAAGGAAGATTTTTGAGACCCCGTTTTCAGACAATTTTGTGGCATGATTTTATTGTCTGATAAATTATACTTCATTATTCGCTCAATAATAATATTGTATTGCTGTTTACTTTTATCGTTCGCACATATTTGGCGTTTCCAATTTATGATTAAAACTCGATGGCAAAATCGAGACATTAAGTGTTCATGCATCTGACTCTGTTCTAATATTTCTCTGCATGATGTGTTTTGAAGACGTTCATTTCATTCCGAAGAAAAGGATCCATGTTGCTGGTCACTCACTTGGCTATTTCTAAAATTAAACCAGGTCTGATTTACTTATTGTGTGTTGTCCTAATATTTACCTACTACAATATGAAACTTGAACAATAGTTGCTGTGATGGTGGAGTGTATCATTGGTAACCGATTTGGATGTCGCCACCCTCGCGGCAGGGAGCTGAGCCCCTCGCAGACAATGTCTCGCTATTGGTCTGCTCAAGTCAGCCTTCTGCGGGAGCACACGACCACCAGGACATGAACGTTTCCATAACTTTAGATGAGAAAGCAGTGGATGCTTCGGCCACGACTGAAAGGAAATCAGTTTCCCTGGATTCTGCGGCACGTCCTCCTTCAACGACTTCTGCTCTTTCGACGGGTCTGCCAACGTCAGGAACTTCTGCAGTAGCGTTAGGTCAAAAGGTGAAAACTAAGTGATTTCACATTCATGAATTTATTTTTATCTGATTGTTATTTAACTGAACCTCTTTTTCCGAATACCTGTAGCACCAAACACCGTGCAGGTGGCGGATGTTAATGTTCTTATCTTTAAACGCAGTCCGGTGCTGCCGAACCCGGCGACATGTTGCAATCATTGGCCGTGTCTGGGAAAGCCATGTTTGGCGGCAAAATGAAGTTTGGCGTACCGACAGCCATTCCCAAGGTGAACCAACTCGCATGATCATTTTATTTATCCAATGCCATGCGCTTTTGTTGCCTTTTTGACACGTTCGTTCGTGCAAGCACTCAAATTGCATTGGAAACAATGAATTAGTTTACCTATACAAATATTTCAAGAAATCAGACGAAATCTTCTGCTGTATAGATGTTAGAGTCCCATTTTGATGGATGTAGCTATCGAAAACTTTCTCTTCGAAGGTCGGATCCTTCGACCTAGGATCTACCAAGATGACAAGCAGACAAGGGAACATCTCTTCAGGAATGTTTGCAGGATTCGGCTTTGGAAAACAAATACTTGCCAAGACGACCTCTGGTGGCGAGGTGAAGCATCTTTCTACTCCATTCGTTTAATTTTTTCTCTTCTTACATTCTTAAACATCCATTGGAATAAATTAGTCATTGGTATTTTTTGGTAATATTTAAGAGCGTCGGTTTAGAATAAATTGACACCTGAGGTGAGATTATCAGATGCATAAAACCAGTGCGGCTTTGGTAACAAAACTGTCTTCATCCGAACATCAATCATAAATCGTATACAACTAGGCTCTATGAATCGACAGCACTGCTCGATAATTCATAGTATATAAGAGCTTTATATGACTAACAACTGAAAAGGTACACAATTTAACTTGGTAGTTGCTCACACTCGTCACAATCACAATTTCTTAACAAAGTCCCACAAACTTCTATCATGTTCCGGAATTAGTTAAACGATTGGTATACATTAAAAGATGTTACTGCCTACCAGATCACCAATTATGCAGTGATACGTTACGATTGTGACTGATGTAACTCCGATGTTCAATTCAAAACATCCCTACAAGTTTGCGGATTTCTATGAAATGAAGTGCTAAGTGTGCACGTAATTCGTGTTTTATCGAGATTTTATCGGAGATTATTTTATGATCATTTACGTTGTTCGAACAAATTTAACTGTGACAAATTTTTAATCATAGAAGTGACACGGTAATGGACAAAGTTCATAAATTCGATCTGGCAACCCCCATCTGAGAGATCTGACCTTATGTCTGTTTCTGTAACCAATATTTAAAAAAATCTCTGTTACGGGCGTGTCCATCGTTGGTATAGAGTTCGATTGCGTGCAGAAAAGAGTTTCATCACATGTCTTGTGCTCCCCACGGAAGCAATGGGAACGCGTTTGCAGAAATATTTGAAGTTTTTACTTTGGCAACTAAGCGTCAGTAATTCCATCACAAACATCAAAATTTGTACTGAAGGAACACCGAATTGCTTCCACATTTTATTCAGTATTTGATCTGCTTAGCCTTTAAACATTGAAGTGGTTGGGCGTAAACGTCTATGTTACAGTAGACACATTTTGATTAGTTTTGTCAAGAGGATGAATACGTCCGAAAGATCACATATGAATTTGACGAAACAGCTTAAAAACTCAAATTTTGCCCATGATGCAGCTACTGTAAATGAACACTATTCGACAAAAGTATCATCAGCATTATTCTAAAAATGTAAGCGAATTGTATATACTTAGATTTGCAAAAGCTGCCTGATCTATGTTTGTGATAGCAGTTTCTTTTCCGCGTTCTAGGTGCCTACCTATTCGACTCTTATTCTGTTAACATCTCCAAAAGTAACCTTATCTGTGCTGTCCATCTCTTAACACTCAACGCCCCAACATACTGCATCACCTCTCCTTACATTGTGTTATCTAACACACTGTTCGGATAGGCCCTCGGTCGAATGTTACGGCCTACCACGAGCGCCCCACCGACACCCTCCGCCGGAAGGACAGGCCCGCCTTCAGCTGCTGAAACGACTCTGCCCTGTGCAACATCAACAATACTGCAGAGTTCTGGACCTCGAGCGACTGCGCCTGGAATCACCAATGTAGCGCCATACTGTGAAGCCCAGGTACCAGTAGATGCAATGGTTCCCCAAACACCCGTCAATGGTGCCGGCCCATTGACAGACACTACTAAGATGTCGGTACAAGAAGAAGCCGACGCTGTTGAAAATCTTCACCTACGACAGATCGTCGCGGAAGTTCGACCTGCGGGTGTAGAAATTTTGCTTGAAAATCGGGATGTCGACAAGGAAGCGTCGAAGATTGGACCACCACCTTCGCATAATGAACCCGAGGCAAGAGCTGTTGCTCCGGATGACCCAGGGAACAGACAAGTCACTGACGATTCTGAGGCAGGTTTTACAGAACGTGGTCAAATCGCTCGCACTGTGGGAGATTTTGCGCAACTTTGGCTGCCATCGCTAGTCCGCTAACTGTCGAACGTGGAAATGTTGTTCATACTGAAAGGTTTCTTCTCTCTGTGCCATTTTTAAACTGCTTTTACTTGCTATTGTTGCTCGAGTCAGGAGTGTGAACTATTTGCTGAGCTCGCTGGTATCACATTTGTTGCACTGGACTTACATGCGGATTCTTCATGATGTAACATATTGCTATTATGTATGTTCATTATTGTCATGCATATTGAATCATTTACTGTTATGTCTAAATCTTATTTCTGCATTTTTTTTATCGTAACTTTATATATTTGTTCGTTTATTTCAGCATCTTACAGGAAGTCTTCCTGATGATTGTCTGGCTATTCAGCATTTCCAAGTTTATGGTTATGTTTTGAGCATTCTTCTTCGCAATTTTGTTACAAACATTCGAATATTCTCTGACTCATTGACGCCTGAAAGTTGTGTTCCTAGCAACATCGTTGCCTACACTCTGAACACACTCGTGATCGTGTAAGTATCAAAGCTGTCTTTTTATTCAATCAATATTTGCTATGATATTTCCTGGGACTTTTTGAAGCTATTTTCGCAAGTCTCAGGAAAACAATTTGCAGAGCTATGTTGTTTTGTCTGGGCCGTTGAGCTATCACCTGGAAAAAGATGTACGTGAAAGTCGTATTGTATTATTAAATACTACAATTCAAGAATTAAGATCGACTTTGAAATAAAACTTTTACTGCTGTTATTGCTTAGTTCGTTAGTTACCCGTCGGCTTCAATACTGAATGCTGTCGCCAGTACGGGCTAGTTATTTCTTAGTACAATTGATGATCCTTGCCTGTCAAAAGAGTACCTACCTAGGTACGTTGTTGCTGCTTATGAGTACCTAGGTATTTTATTGCAGCTAATTATTACCTTGGTATGTTGTTGCTGCTAATAAGTACCTTGGTATGTTTTTGCTGTTAATGAGTACCTTGGCGTGTTGTTGCAGCTAGTGAGTACCTACCTAGGTATGCTGTTGCTGCAAATAAATGCCTAAGTACGTTGTTGCTGCTAATGAGTACCAACATAGGCATGTTGTTGCTGCTAATGAAAACTTTGGTATATTGTTGCGCTAATAAATATCTACCTAGGTATATTGTTGCTGCTAATAAATGCCTAGGTACGTTATTGCTGCTAATGAGTACCTACTTTGGTATGTTGTTACTGCGACTAATGAGTACCTACCTAGGTATGTGCTGCTGATAAGCGCAGGCCTAGTTACAGTATTTTAGTTCAATTGATGAGACATGCCTGTTCCAAAGAGTATTTAGGTGTGTGGTTGCCGCACCTTACTGGCTTAGCCTATCATTAGTTTACCTGATGCCTAATTGCTTATTTCTTTCCAAAAGTATTGTGTCTTGTTACGGGCTACCTAGATTGTTAGCAACGTGACGTCATGTGGTGGTGTCCTCGCAGTGCTGTGTTGTGCTGTTGACTTGTACTGTGCATTACATTGCAGCCGCCACCAGACTGTGTCTGTCCATCGCTATAGTGTTCTCCCGTCTGGCATGACTTAGTCGTCCTACTCTTTCGTAACTAACCTCCTCTACCGTCGTATGTAACGTTGATTGTGAAGTTTAAGAACCAGTTCTATAAATACAATGCAATTGTCTGTATGGCCTAATGCTTTGCTTGGTAGGTGTTGGATAGACCCTGTTTACAGGTAGGCTTTGTCACCCTTTCTGCACCTGCCGTGGAGCCTCTCTGGTTGAGGGAGGCCACTGTTACCCTCCCATCCATGCCTTGTAACTCATGGTCCGTGGCGGGCACCATTCGGCATCTAGGTACAGCTCCATATTTTTTTGTCTGATTTGAAATGGAAATGTGTTCGGATACAATGTTTTGCCGACATCCTCATCATCAAATCTGGCATCCGTCAGACCTGATAAGGGCTTTTGGTTCGTAAACCTCAAATTTGATTAAGAGTTCACAATCAATCGCGATCTGCAACTCGATCAGTTGTTCACCGCTGGTAATGTTCATCTTTATTGATAGTCCATGACCCTATCTCTGGCATCAGCTTTGGCGGTTTGTTTTGGTCCGTTAACGATCAAGTCTATACCTTTTCGTGAGATATTATTTTTTTTATCAATACGGAGCTCAGCGATTTGTTTAGCATCAGCACTCGATTTGCCTTAAAACTGGCAAGTATTGGTACGCACGGTTACAAACCTAGCCCCGTTACCTGCAATTCCTCGAGCAAAAATAAACAGTGTGTCTCACTTGGCCAGGCATTATCTGGTGATCACCTCCAACTCTAATAAATATTGAGCTCCTAACTCCTATTAAAGCAGGTAACTCTTCTCCTAAAACAGGATCATTCAATTCCGTTTACATTTTTTTGTCCGTTTCTAAAATTATTATTCATGGTCCATTTAATTGCATTGATTATATTCAACTAATTCCTTCTCGTCTTCGGGTTATTCACATTTTTACGAAAATACATACGTTGGTATGTATGTGTATGTATACGTTCACTCTCTATCTTATCTAGTTTGTGATTTATGCCTCCTTTCCACCTCACTTCCCTCTGTTACTATTTGTCTCACTAACCTTCCACTGCTGTTCTTACGCTTTAGATCTTGCCTTTTTTATGCATATTAACTCTTAATAATTTATAATACTAAGCTAAATATTTAATACGAGTACATAAAGTCGTTTCTTCATTACGTCCCCAAATTCCGAATAATAACTTCAATAAATTCAGACTTCCTATTAATTATGTGTGGTGGATACTGTACCCTGTTCAATAACAATGGCCTCTTCATGACTATAAATCAGCTCTTACTGTTGTTCTTGGTGGCGGGTGTGGCGCTGCTGATCTCTACTCCCCCTCCATTTAACCTCTCGCTGCTGCCCCCCGTTCCCTCTCTACGTTGTCTTTTCCTAACACCACGTTTGTCGTACAGGTGCTGGCTCCTGAGCTGCCCCGCCCCCCGGACCCCTCACGCGACCGCCCGCCCGAACAGGTGAGCCCCTCCATTTCTCTTGATTTTTTTTACCCTTTTTTGACCCCTCTCAAAGATCACTCTTTCTCATCTTGCTGACCTTCTCTGCCACGTCCTACGGCGCCCCTTCAGACAAAGCTTCCGGGGATTACCTACGCACTGGCACGTCCCCAGTAATTAGCCAAGAGGGCGGGGTCAAATCTGTCCTATTGCCTGAGCTTTAACAACTGGCTCCGCGGTTTGACTTCCTAATTAGCATTCTTTTGAAACGGTGGCGGCCGCCCTTTGCGCATCTCTGCCATGTCACAACGCCGTACGCCGTTTAGCGCACTGGGAAGGATCCTCCTGGCCAGTAATATAGCCGTATAACACACGGGGGTGGATCCAGTGTCGGCGCATATCATAAGGGAATTTAGAGCTGCATGCAGTTGGCGATACTGTGGTGAATTTTTTTTTCCTGATTTCAATACCTAATCTCCTACAGTTTCACTGGCATAGAGCTCTGCTGCGACAAAACTGAATACTTGAAAAGGAATGAAGGCAGCAATACTGCAACTCTTGTGATGGACATTGCCGAATAGCGTGTGGGAAGTGTCATTTGAATT
This sequence comes from Gammarus roeselii, assembly GCA_016164225.1. Lineage (NCBI taxonomy): Eukaryota > Metazoa > Arthropoda > Malacostraca > Amphipoda > Gammaridae > Gammarus > Gammarus roeselii. Next base: position 14,368 of record SDVV010002350.1, on the reverse strand, counting down.
GACTGTAGTGTGGGTATTTTGAGGGTTTGAATGCAATTTGTTGCTGTTCGTTTCACCATACCATTTCATGCTATCGTATGGAGCAGGAGGTGAGCAATTGTTCTTAAACACTCAAGAGATCAGGCTTTTGAATGTAGGTTGGTTGAAGTATTCGACTCTAATAACATCATCTTTGAACATCCATTTTCAACACTTTAAATTGTAATGATCTGCTGTGGAAGGCCTTTACCTAATTTTATTGACAACATCGATGAACTTGTTTTCATCTGTATTAATTTTGCTGCGTATCTGCAGCCCACGTAAGGCTAGTTTCTTTGAAAATAATAAGTATAGTAAAGCTGTTCTTGGATGTTTTCCTTTTCGATATTTGTTGGGTATTATTCACGAATGAACTATCACAACATACTGAAGAATTTGTGTCGATCGACTTATCGTGTAGAATATACATGTTCTGTCCGAGCGTCGGCAAACAGCCCTTTAATAATTCGAAATAACAAGTCTATCAGTCGGCAAACATCATCCCGGTACCTCCGAATTTGCGAGCATAACATTATTGAGTATCACGACTGTTTCTGTGACCGTCCAACCCCTTACCACCTTTCAGATTAGAGGGCATGTCTGTGTCTTTACATACATTCATCTGCCTCGGGTGTTTTCCCCATTGCCCTAATCGCGGTCACAGCTTAGTTCAGTATGATCTCTTAAACCGCTGTCTTTATCAGTGCACGTGTCCTAACTTCACTGGCCGGATACCGCACAACTGATAGCAGCTGTCGATAAGATAGGGCGGCCTTGGCTTTTGGGTGGTTGCTGCAGCGTCTTATACATGCAACGTTTCAACGTTGCCCCGAACACAATTACCCAGCCCGTCCTGACACTCAGTCTGGCCTGGCCGCTGTTGCAAAGACGTGGGACTTGTGGTGTCGTGCTGGACCTTCACGCGACGTGACGCTGCGTCAGGCGTTTAGTGACGAGTGCGCGAGTCGTCTGGTGCTGGCATTCTCACAGTGGTTCGTTCTAGTGACGTCACACGCTCGGGACCGCCATGCTGTGTATGGTACTGGCGTTTATTGTTCTATTGTAGCTACTTTAACAGTGGAGTGCAAGACGTTGAATGTTGACTGTCACAAAAAAAAATCAGCTATGACGACGACTCCCTCAGTGATGTGCTCGTGATCGCTCCACCCTCGTAGGATACAAACAACAACGTGCATGGCGTGCCTGTCGTGGCGCTCTCCTCTGTGCTGTGCTCTTCGCTCACTGCTGCTCACCGTGTGTTCAGCGATCGGCCTCTGGGTACGGGTGCTGTTACACCTGACGCGTGTCAAATGGGAGGGGTGTCCCGTATTATTCGACTCACTTAGCGTCAACACGCTTGTTCTGCTAACGGTTCCTATTTAGAATGATTCAGATTTGAGTGTGCGCTGCTGAAAGCTCGTCGAATGTTCCTACATGTGTAATCGAAAAGACGTCACAGAGCCTGAACCAGATGCTGCTTGACCTAAATAATGGTTTTATAGTCTAGATATAGGAAAATTAACGTTGGGCAATGCGTGAACCAACTGTCCGTGGGGGTAGGGAAGCTTCCACTATTTAAAAATATGATGAATCTCGATTTTTGCGAGAAAAAAAATTATAGAGGTTGACATGTTCGGCATCAATATTCATGTAGAGACAGAATCAATTTCTCTTCCTTGTTCTTGTTTCATCCCCTCGTTCGTTTCCTGGATCATGACTTGGTCTAGATTAAAGCCTGGTCTTGCGAGTGGAACATCCCGTCAGACTGAAGCCTTCCTTACATAGCACTTATCCGTTGCTTGGATACAAAATATTGTATAATTTCGTAGCTATTTTCATTTATGATACGATAACAGGAATTTAAAAGGAGATCATTTACCTTATAACGAACTCCCAGATGACTCTTTTAATTGGAGCAGCCAAACCCCCAACCTGTACGTCTGTGTAATTGATTTTTTGCTTTTCATACCCTGATCGGAGAAACTTGGTTTACTCATGGCTCACAGAATGAACCAAAGCGGTATCCCCTGGTGGTGTAGGGGCTCTGCATGGTGCTGGGTTCTCAAAAGTTTCTACAAAGACAATACACTACGCAACGGCGCTCAGGCAGGGAGGTTTCGATCTATTTGATTTGAAATACCCTCTGGAAGATGGACCCATGGTTGTCCATTATTGTTTCTATGTTGTATTCTGACTATGGACGTGTGTAAGGGAAGATTATCTCGGATATAATAGGGCCGACGGTGCTGCCATCAAACGAACGGGCTAGAATCTGACTGGCAAACTCAAAATGAAGGGAATAGCAAGAGCCTGCGCGCCTTGTTGGAGTTTATTGACTTTGCTATCCGCATCGTTACTTTAGCGCACAGCTGTTGCGAACTTTGCGTAACTATCTGAGGAATTTTCGCCTTAAACTCAAGTAACTTTAAGGCTGTTCCGAGCAGCCTCAGTTTGGCAAAAGACGATCAAAAGTTTCAAGAATAAATTATCGCCGTATCAACACGACCAAAGAACCGAAATGGTTTGGTGCGTGTTATTTCTAGCCTAACCTAACAAGAGTGAGATGCGACACTCCTTGCCTCGAGCGCGCATCGAAGAGTTGGCCTAACCCCTGTGCTTTGCTGTGTTCAAGCCACGCATCGTTATTAAGCAGGCAACATTTATAGGGCGTCTCCTTAATTGGTGAAAAAGTCGAGTCCCACACGATCATTTGTTGTATCACAAATCCAGCGCAAAGGGTGGGAGGGTAATTATATGTAAGAAGCACGCCTGTGTGAATTATGCTTTGTGGATTTTAATGGTCGATAAGCATACTCAAAGCCACTGCGCGGCCATCAGAGGGCGCTTCAATTTTTAACTATCTTTTGAGAAAGTGTTACATCTTACTGTTACAAGATCATTGATTCTATTGATTGGTCAGTTAGCTTAACATAAGGATAAGCTGTTATCGGGAAAAATTCACACGAGCCAATGTTTTGACCTTCTGGCCCTGGTGGTAAATCACTTCAAATATGTTACCTTGCATCCCCAGCCCAGCGGCCCCTCACCTGCCGGGGCGGCGGCGGTGGTCGTCAGCGGGCCCGGAGGAGAGGCTGCGGGCAGCGAGAAGACCCTCGCTGCGGGTGCACCTGGTGACGCCGCCTCCACTACACTAGCACTACCTGTTGCAGCTGCTGGGACCGCAGCTGCTGTTAACTCCACGGCAGGGACACCGAGCCCGGGTTTGAAGTCTGGTGAGGATCGACACGTCAGTTTCGATGAGGAGGCCACACCGGCGCCACCACCCGTCACCCTCCTGAAGAAAGGGATCAAGTGCCCCACCAACCCTCGAGAGAAATGGTTCTGGGCCATCGATAAAGTCATCAGCCAGAGACACGTGAGTACAAGCAAGCAATCCTATAATGGTTGTTATCTATGTACAGGAAGGCTGCATAAAATGACCTGAGTATCCTGAACCAGTGAGTCTTACACGTGAGTACAAGCAAGCAATCCTATAATGGTTGTTATCTATGTACAGGAAGGCTGCATAAAATGACCTGAGTATCCTGAACCAGTGAGTCTTACACGTGAGTACAAGCAAGCAATCCTATAATGGTTGTTATTTATGTACAGGAAGGCTGCATAAAGGCTGCATAAAGAAGGCTGCATAAAGTCATCAGCCAGAGACACGTGAGTACAAGCAAGCAATCCTATAATGGTTGTTATCTATGTACAGGAAGGCTGCATAAAATGACCTGAGTATCCTGAACCAGTGAGTCTTACACGTGAGTACAAGCAAGCAATCCTATAATGGTTGTTATCTATGTACAGGAAGGCTGCATAAAATGACCTGAGTATCCTGAACCAGTGAGTCTTACAAAGGAAGTGTGCTTGGTTTTAACTTTCATTTTTCTTGTTTCGTCGGTTTTTACCCTAGCAATGTTCAATCTATTGTCTTAAATTTGATGGCAAGTTACGATTTCTCACCACATTTCATCATCGATTGATCAAACAATAGGCACAACTGAGTAGATAAGAAAGACCAGACCAGGGTTCTCCATCAGACCCTGAGTCAATGGGCGATTCCAATGGTCACAGTCTGGGCTGTGCATGTCTAGCGCCTTTGGTGCCAGTCAACAATGCATTACAACACCACCAACTCGACACTTGGTTATGTGGAGAATGAGAAGAAAAATGCCAAAACAGCGTCGATTTGAGCCATTAACTCGGTTTCTGTGCTCCAGTATTGAATTATTCTGATTGTCAATCATTTAATAATTTCCTAGCGGTCATGAAGTGTATGTATATTTCAGTGCTATGTATATATTTTATGAATGACTTATGTAGTCTATTCACGACTTCATTATTCATACAATGTTTTATACTAATTTTTACAATATGTTAGCGCACTTCGTCATGAAATATGTATATCCAGTGCTATGTATATATTGTATGTACAATTTATGTCATTTATTCAACCCTTTAGTATTCATATCTTACCCCATCTTTACAATATGTTTGCGCATTTCGATTGCCCAACACCATGTTCTAAGGATTTATCAACCCCATGTGTTGACGGTTTTCCCAATCCTATGTATTTTCGTAATTTCCTCAACCCCATATCTTTCATGATCGCCCCACCCCATGTATTTCGTGCCAGGCATTCCTGATTCTTACCTCAGATAAGATGTTTGCTGTCGATCATTGATTATAATAATATAATTTATAATTTGTCGCATGCAATCAGAACCAGCGTCGACTTTCAAATTGAATTTTCGTTTACGTTAATTCAAATAGTGTTAACGGCAATGAAGTTTCATGTGTACTATTTAAAAAATTGAAAACCCATTACCAGATGATTGAAATGAAGGATTTATTAATAATTCAATAATTATACTAATTGTCATCCATATATGTAGGTATGTGTGTGCACATATGAATGTGTATTATACTGATTGTCATCCATACATGTGGTTAGGTGTTTGCACATATGAATGTGTATTATACTGATCGTCATACATATATGTAGGCAGGTGTGTGCGCATATTAATGTGTATTACACTAATTGTCATCTATATATGTAGGTAGGTGTGTGCACAATTTAAATGAGTATTTGCATGTGTACATGTATGCTGGTAAATTGTAAAATCCATTTCAGTTCCATGAAGGCGACCCAGCAGCACACTAGAAATGAGCTGCGATGTCTTCATTTTGAATTTATCAATCCCATGCACATGAGTTTTTTATAAGATTTTCAAAAACATATATTGTGAATCATGTTTTGAAACATGAAGTAGCTACAAACCGGCCGCTGACAGGAGATGTGCTGTCACAAATTCACTTTATATCTCTCGTTTCGCTAATTCAAATAGTGCGTATGAAAACTAAATTTTATGTAGTATACTTCAGTATTGAAAACCCATTGCTAGACGATGGAAGTAAATGATTTAATGATAATAATAATAAAAATAAATGTCTCTTCTGAGCGATACGTGGATTGCTTCGCTGTTTACATTAAAAACACTGCTCTGGCAATACGTATTCCAGCTCAAGTTTGTAGCCATTAGACTTTTACTCGACTAATAAATATTTACTTTGGAGATATTCTCACAATACTCGATCCATCCATTCATGATTAAGTGTTATTCAACTAGCCTCTCACTGTACTTATCAATATCAATTGGTTAGTGTAACCCCTGACGCGTTAATAGCGCCAAAACATGCTTTAGTTTCTCGATAACTATTAACTCAGCTTGCAGGCCGCATTGTGCATGAGTCCAAGCAGGCTCCATAACAAGTGAAGAACATTGACCACCCAACCGGTTAAAACAATTGGCGTCTGACGGGATGACCGTGACAGTTTGATCTGCTGCCGATGCTGTTACAGTCCTCTCGGGTACCATTGACAGGCCTCTCGTATCCCATTGGCAGTTCCGTGGACATTTCTCTCGTATCCCATGGACAGTCCTCTCGTAACACATAGGCAGTTCCATGGACAGTCCTCTCGTATCCCGTGGACAGTCGTCTCGGAACACATGGGCAGTTCCATGGACAGTCCTCTCGTATCCCGTGGACAGTCCTCTCGGAACACATGGGCAGTTCCATGGACAGTCCTCTCGTATCATATGGACAGTCCTCTCCTATCCCATGGGCAGTCCTCTCGTATTCCATGGACAGTCCTCTCATATCCCATGGACAGTCCTCTCGTAACACATGGGCAGTTCCATGGACAATCCTCTCGTAACACATGGGCAGTTCCATGAACAGTCCTCTCGTATTCCATGGACAGTCCTCTCGTATCCCATGGACAGGCCTCTCGTATCCCATTGGTAGTTCCGTGGACATTCCTCTCGTATCCCATTGACAGTCCTCTCGTATCCCATGGACAGTCCTCTCGTATCCCATGGACAGTCCTCTCGTAACACATGGGCAGTTCCATGGACAGTCCTCTCGTATCCCATAGACAGTCCTCTCGTATCCCATGGACAGGCCTCTCGTATCCCATTGGCAGTTCCGTGGACATTCCTCTCGTATCCCATGGACAGTTCTCTCGTAACACATGGGCAGTTCCATGGACAGTCCTCTCGTATCCCATGGACAGTCCTCTCGTAACACATGGGCAGTTCCATGGACAGTCCTCTCGTATTCCTTGGACAGTCCTCTCGTATCCCATGGACAGTCCTCTCGTATCCCATGGACAGCCCTCTCGTATCCCATGGACAGTCCTCTCGAATCCCATGAACAGTCCTCTCGAATCCCATGGACAGTCCTCTCGAATCCCATGGACAGTCCATCATCGTTGCCATGCAGAGCCGACTCTGCCTGTGCCGCTGTCTGTGTGGTGAACTACAGGTGCCGGGAGCGCTGTGTGTAGCCTTGAAAGACGCCTGGTATCGGCAAACAGTGTGAGACGATATGCCTTACTACTGCTGTAGAGCAATACCCATGCAGGTGTTGTCAATGTGATACCGAAAGCAGGGGCATGGGTATCACCCATACACAGGAGATAAGAGGTGTCGCTTAACTATCGTGGCATGCGAGCTCTCCTGTTTGATGAGGGTCGCGCATTCCTGAGCCACACGTTCATTGTGATAGCGATAGCGCGACATGCCTGTACGTAATCGAAGCCTTGTAATCAACACTTTCTAGAAATACTCTTCTCAGTATCACGTAATGAATGTTTGACAAACCCTCTTGGAGGTGTGTATAGGCTCACAGCTCAGCCTAACTTTGCATGTCATCAGATGATGCGCCGCTTGGAGGTTTACAAGTGTTAAGAAGTGGTAGCAAGTGTAAGAAGACAACTACAGGTCTTTTGGCCCGGACTAGAATGCCTTTCAGCGTAAGAAGATTAGTTCTGAAATAGAATTTCTCGGAGAGCAGCATGATTTTTTTTGTTTTAATAGATCAAGAAAGGAAAAGTTTGTTGAAGGAAATGGCATTTAACGATGATACTCGAAACAACTCAGATCAGCTCCTGAAGAGAAAGCCACCGACCTATGATGTTGATCCGACATTGTCAAAGTTTCATTCCTCGTTAAACAAATGCTGACCTGCGTCATTGTTGGACACCGTTTTGGAACGAGCAGGTGCCAATGCCGGGCACCTTTTTTACCGTGCTTGTGCCAATGCCGGGCACTAATTTAACCGTACGGGAACCAATGCCGGCCATCGTTTTATACGAATATTCTGGTGAGAGTGCTGTAGCTGGGACCTATTTAGCTACGATTATGGTAGGATTTCTCAAGCCGTGACCTAAACGTTTCGATTGTATCGCTGTTCACAACTTCCATGGAAAGTCTGTTCCATTCCTCGACAACCTTATACGTGGAGAAATTGCGCGTGATATCGAGTGTGAAACGCTAGCTAACGATTTTGTATCCATTATTCCTGGTCACTCCGTTCGCATCTAGAGTGAAAAGGCTTGCTCGCTCGACGTTTTCCTTACCCTTCATTATCTTCCACACTTCGATCATGTCACCACTGACTCTACGCTTCTCTAGCAAATAAAGGTTGAGTTTGCGCAGTCTTCGTACGATTTATTGCGCAGCGAAGGATAAGTTTGGTAGCTCTACGTTGGGCCTTCTCTAGTTAAATAACGTCTTTTCTAATGTATAGAGACCACAATTGGACGGAATACTCTAGGTGCGGTCTTACGAGATAGTTCGGGATATCATGCCTAACACACTATTGCCTATCTTAGCTCTGCATCGTTACACTGCTTGCTGCTTTTAAGTCGATACTAATGATGACACCCAGATTTCTCTCTTCGGTGACAGGAATCAGTTGCTTTCCGGGCGTTGGATATTCGTGCTTAGGGTTATGGTGACCGATGTGCATAACTTTACACTGGTCGACATTGAATTTCATTTGCCGGTTTTCTTACCATTCAATAGTTTTGTTCAAGTCTAATTGGATGTGTTCACACTCGAGTTTGGTTTGCACTTCTCTTCCTAGCTTGGTATCGTCTGCAAGCTTACTAATGTTCGAGAGTGCGTTGCTGTCCAGATCGCTTATGAATGTTATGAAGAGAACTGGACCTAACACCGATCCTTGAGGCATGCCGCTAATAACTTGACCGCAATTAGAAGAAGCTCCGTTAAGTACGACTCGCTACCGTCTGTCGTTGAGCCAGCATTTGATCCTGTTATCGAGCTCGCCTCGAATTCCGATGCCGTGCAATTCACTAACTTAGCGTTCGTGTGGGACTTTATTGAAGGCCTTTTGAAAGTCAAGGTAAATAATTTCAATCGAGCATTTTGCGTCGTGAAATTCAGTTTTATCCTTGGAAAAGGGAGCAGATTCGTAAGACATAAACGATTGTGCCTAAAGCATGCTAAGAGTCGCATATCAACTGATTTGATTCTAAGAATTCTGTTATTTTATCCATGATCAATTTTTCTATCAATTTGCCTACGACTGAAGTGAGACTAATTGGATGGCAATTACCGGAAGCTATCTCTGAGAGATTGGGTAAAAATGCTTGATAAATGTTCGGTGATTTTGTTTTGAGGGGCGTCTAGGTTCAGAGTTGAACCAGAAACTGCGTGTCATCAGAGTTGGGGTTGATAGATGATTATTCATTTTATAGATCAGTAACACATTATTTTAGTATTTTATTCTTTCTTACTTCGTGGGCTCTATTATTTATTTCTGACTATTTTTCATGATGATAAATTTTACTGTGTTTATAATTTATCGAGGTAGGTTGAGACTAGGTGACCCAGGGAATGGGGGGTACTCGTGGAACCCGCGGGACTCCGGGGGACTTGGAAGACCAGGGGGATTTGAGGAGATCCTCTTGGACTCGTCTGGGGCCCTTTGGGACACTCTTGAGACCGTGTGGGACCCTCTTGAGAAACTGTGTGACCCTCTTGAGGCCACTCTAAATTCTGGAACCTCTGCTCCCCCCTCTTTACGCTGTGAAACCCATACACAGAGAAATGTATATATGTGGAGTGCTTGCGTAGAGAAATTAGTTATTATTACAGTCCAAAACATTGCTGACGCAGAGGGGGAGAGCTGCGCCGAGGCTGGTCGAGGTGCGTCGAAATCAGTCGAAACATGTCAAAACGAGTCGAATTGGTCACGACGAGTCGAAACTGGCCGAAATGATTTGAGACAAACCGAGATGAGCTGAGACGAGGGGACTCGATGAACCCGGGGAGCTCGAGGAACCCGGGGGACTTGGGTAACCCTCCGGGGCTCATTGGGCTCTTTCGGGACCCAGAAGACCTCTGCCTCCCCCCCACCCCACCCTATCCCCTTAAACAATAAGTGCGATGATAATAATCTGAGCAGTTTTTAGCCCATGATGAACCTGTCCTTTCTTTCCTCTTCACGTTCCACAATTCTGTCGTATAAAATAATGTTAGTATACTTTTGCGAGAGCTCCTGTTTGTAATTTTGTGGATAAGCGTTTATTTTCAGTTTGCGCTCGCTCGCGCATGTGCGGACCATATGTAATGTCTGTGGTTGACCTTCGCCGCGTAACTATAAACCTTGTGATGCGTTACGGTTGGAGTTGATCTGATTCGTGAGACCGTGGCCTTGCACCAATTTCGACGATACTACTTGTGCGCACTGGCGTGCTTACATATTACTCTTTGCGGTTCTGAGGGGGTGAAGGTGGGTATCCGTTTTGTCTGAGTCTTTATCTTCCTGAATAAATAAATTGTAATGTAACTAAACTAGGCCGTTTAGTTGTAAACATTGTATTGCGCTGCGGTCGGAGCTGACTTTGTCCGTGTAGCCGGAAACCTTGCACCAGACTCGACGATACTGCCTGTACGCGCTAGCGTGCTACATATTACTCTTGAAGTGCTAAATGATTGGAGGCGGGGATTCGTTTTGTCTGAGTCTTCATCTTACCTGAAAATTAAAACTACTGTAATTTAACTAGACCTCGCAGCTGTAAACCTCGTGTTGCGTTGCTGTCGGAGCTGACTGTATCCATGTAGCCGGAGACCTTGTACCAATTTCGTACGCACTGAAGTGCGTACATATTACTCTCGAAGCTCTAAATGATTGAGAGCGGAGGTCCGTTTCGTCTGAACGTTATTCTTGTGCGCACCAGCGTGCGTCTGAGGCGACTAAAATGTTCAAATTGTGCAACTTTGACAGCGTTGTTTTTCTTGCACACAGAGGTGTGCGAGCCCACTGGAATCCATGATCATTGAGCCCTACGAGGGAGCCTATTATGACTCACGTTGAGGCTCTAGCGAAAATCACGCCAAATCAAATCTAAATAACAATACATTTACGAAGATACGCGTTAACTCTTTACTCTCTTGTGTACGCGCTAGTACGCGAACATGCCACAATTGAAATATGTACCGACTTCATCTTAACAAGACTAATATTTTCGCACGCAAGGCCGTGCAAACTTACCGGAATCAATGACGGTCGCGCCCGACGGGGAAGCCTATTATGACTCACGTTGAGGCTCCGGTTGAAATGACGCTCTAATCAAATCAAGTCATCAGACGACACGCCTCTTGTGGGTGAGTCAAGGTTCACAGTTAAGCCTAACACTGCTTCTCATCAGATGATACACCTCTTGTAGGTATATACAGATGCAGTGTGGTGCCCAACACTGCATGTCATCGGATGATACACCTCTTGGAGGTATTTACAGATGCAGTGTGGTGCCCAACACTGCATGTCATCAGATAGTGCACATCTTGGAGGTGTATATAGATGCAGTGTGGTGCCCAACACTACATGCCATCAGATGGTGCACATCTTGGAGGTGTATATAGATGCAGTGTGGTGCGCAACACTGCATGCCATCAGATGGTGCACATCTTGGAGGTGTATATAGATGCAGTGTTGGGCACCACACTGTATGCCATCAGATGGTGCACATCTTGGAGGTGTATATAGATGCAGTGTGGTGCCCAACACTGCAAGCCATCAGATGGTGCACATCTTGGAGGTGTATATAGATGCAGTGTGGGGCCCAACACTGCATGCCATCAGATGGTGCACATCTTGGAGGTGTATATAGATGCAGTGTGGTGCCCAACACTGTATGCCATCAGATGGTGCACATCTTGGAGGTGTATATAGATGCAGTGTGGTGCCCAACACTGCAAGTCATCAGATGGTGCACATCTTGGAAGTGTATATAGATGCAGTGTGGTGCCCAACACTGCAAGCCATCAGATGGTGCACATCTTGGAGGTGTATATAGATGCAGTGAGGTGCCCAACACTGCATGTCATGAGATGGTGCACATCTTGAAAGTGTATATAGATGCAGTGTGGTGCCCAACACTGCATGTCATGAGATGGTGCACATCTTGAAAGTGTATATAGATGCAGTGTGGTGCCCAACACTGCATGTCATCAGATGGTGGCCATTTTGGAGGTGTATATAGATGCAGTGTGGTGCCCAACACTGCATGTCATCAGATGGTGGCCATTTTGGAAGTGTATATAGATGCAGTGTGGTGCCCAACACTGCAAGCCATCAGATGGTGCACATCTTGAAGGTGTATATAGATGCAGTGTGGTGCCCAACACAGCATGTCATCAGATGATGCACCTCTTGGAGGTGTTTATAGATGCAATGTAGTGCCCAACACTGCATGTCATCATGCTCTCAGGTGAACCGTACCAGCAACTGTTATCCAGTTATATCCATTAGGTGGGGTTGAGAAACTTCTATTTCGTTTTGAAAGACTTTTCAGCTAACCAGTTAGCTTCGCTTTTGCTTTGTCTCTCCAGATATTGTCAGGTTATCCTGTCGGTTCAAGCCTATTTTTTTTAGAGTTTAAACATGTCAGCGAATTCTATTGTTGTTTAATTCACACGCTCTGACTGCTATTTAGGCTACGTTTTTATGGCCTAATCGTGATCACTAGATGGCGCTGCGAGCCGAGTGTAAGTGTACACTTAGTCTTGAGGCGCTGCAGCATTAGGATCTTATGATCTTCTTAGTTCATCATCTGTGAAACTTCCTGGCCTTAACAATTTAGTTATGAAGAATACCTTGAAGTCTATGTTCAATTATTTTAATTTGATCTCCCAAAAGCTGAAGTGAGCACTTCAGTTTTTAAAGCCACGCGCTTCCAATGGCCGTCAGGTTTGAACAGTTCATATGATGAACCGGACGCAGTTGAAATAACAACTAGTGAATGTATTTTACTACTCCCATACCCATTTCCGCACGGTATCGGGTACCCGCTCATCGTTTCTCACCAGTTTAATTCGTAGTGTGTCGTATCGTCGCGCATCGTACCTCATCCGGTATTTGCTTCAGTACTAAATCCGAAATTTGTAAATCGTGCCGCACTAGTTATTTGCTTCCGTAGTGTATCGTGTCTCACACGTGGTGCCGCAATAGTTATTTGCTTCCGTAGTGTATCGTGTCTCACACGTGGTGCCGCACTAGTTATTTGCTTCCATAGTGTATCATGTCTCCACACGTGGTGCCGCACTAGTTATTTGCTTCCGTAGTGTATCGTGTCTCACACGTGGTGCCGCACTAGTTATTTGCTTCCGTAGTGTATCGTGTCTCACACGTGGTGCCGCACTAGATATTTGCTTCCGTAGTGTATCGTGTCTCTACACGTGGTGCCGCACTAGTTATTTGCTTCCGTAGTGTATCGTGTCTCCACACGTAATGCCGCACTAGTTATTTGCTTCCGTAGTGTATCGTGTCTCCACACGTGGTGTTGCACTAGTTATTTGCTTCCGTAGTGTATCGTGTCTCACACGTGGTGCCGCACTAGTTATTTGCTTCCGTAGTGTATCGTGTCTCCACACGTAATGCCGCTCTAGTTATTTGCTTCCGTAGTGTATCGTGTCTCCACACGTTGTTTCGCACTAGTTATTTGCTTCCATAGTGTATCGTGTCTCCACACGTGGTGCCGCACTAGTTATTTGCTTCTGTAGTGTATCGTGTCTCCACACGTAATGCCGCACTAGTTATTTGCTTCCGTAGTGTATCGTGTCTCCACACGTGGTGCCGCACTAGTTATTTGCTTCCGTAGTGTATCGTGTCTCCACACGTGGTGCCGCACTAGTTATTTGCTTCCGTACTGTATCGTGTCTCCACACGTCGTGCCGCACAAGTTCATTGCTTCCGTATAGCATGTACAGCATGCACACACACCTGCTAATATTAAGAAAGCAATGCCGGAGGGTCGCGGCCGACCGATGATAAGCCGAGGATAACGCGCCTATAACTTTATCATGGTAGCCTCTAGCCCTGAGGGCTGTTTTGGATTCGTATCACCTTGTTTACTACTCAAAAATGCGCGCAATATTTTCCATAACGTATTTTTGCGCAACTCTGATCGACATCAAAGCGTTGGTTGGTGTTGTTAGCCGTAGTTAGGGAGTCTTTTAAGGGTACTGCTGCGCCTGCTGCTTGGTGACCCCTGCTTGACAGGTCGCTTGGGTATATGGGTTTGCTGATCGTTTTCTGAGCTTGTCGCTGCTCGTCTTTTGGACTTGCCACTTGTTACTCGTTTCCTGAACTTGTTACTACCTTTTTACCGGTCTTCCCACTGCTCGTTTTATGAACTTGTCACCGCTCGCCTCTTTTGCTTGTCGCTTCTTGTCTGCAGGGCTTGTCATCTAAAAATTTCCGGGTTCATCACAGCTCTCTTCGTGGGCTTGTCGCTGCTCGTCTCCTAGGTTCGTCACTGTTCGTCTCCCGGGCGTCACTGTTCGTCTCCTGGGCTGGACAGTGCTCGTTTCCCTAGTATGCCACTCGTCTCCTGGATTCGTCACTGCTTATTTGGTTTGTTTTGCTCCTGGGTTCGTCGCTATTCGTCTGCTGGGCTTGTCATTACCTGCCGCCTGGTCTTGTCGCTGCTCGTCTGCAATGCAAGTCACTTGCAATATTCGGGCTTGTCGCT
>SDVV010002349.1:0-23242 GCA_016164225.1 Gammarus roeselii | reverse complement strand
CTCGGTGAGTCAAGGTGCATGCATCGCGTCCTACCCCGGTGAAATGTGAAATGTTATGTGCAAATTCCCGTAGACCGGACAAAATTGCGTTTTGCACCTATACCTACTACTCTTATGGGTTGGTGTTGTGATGTGGTTCCGTTCGATGGGTTATGGTGAGGTGCAAGGTCAAAAGATGGCTCCATCAGCTCCCAATTGGGCCGCAGCCTGTCCGACTGTAAGTAGGCAAGGGAGTGAAATAACATTTTCTCACGAATCGCAGAAAAGTGAGAAAAATTTGTCATTGCGGTGACCGTGAGGAAACTAGCGCATGCGCTAGAAGCCTCTTGGGGGCTTGTCACGACGTCCGCCGGCAATCTAGCCTGCAGCTCGTTAGGAGGACGTCGCGGATATTTTATACCATTTATGTACAACAATAAAGTTGGTTGACGCTATTGCGCACGGAGTGGAGTCCCGATTGTTGGCGCTTTTGCGCTTGGAGTGGAGTCCCGGTGGTTGGCGCTATTGCGCTTGGAGTGGAGTCTCGGTGGTTGGCGCTACTGCGCACGGAGTGGAGTCCCGATTGTTGGCGCTTTTGCGCTTGGAGTGGAGTCCCGGCGGTTGGCGCTATTGCGCTTGGAGTGGAGTCTCGGTGGTTGGCGCTATTGCGCATGGAGTGGAGTCTCGGTGGTTGGCGCTATTGCGCATGGAGTGGAGTCCCGGTGGTTGGCGCTATTGCGCATGGAGTGGAGTCCCGGTGCTCCCCGCACTTTCATTTATGCTTCACTGCCGGACGCAGGGTTTCCAGCCTCGAGCTGTTTTTTTCTGAAGTGTTAAACGAATCTTACACGGGCGCATAACAAATTTAACCAATTCTATACAGATTAGGAATCTTCTGCATTTGTTATAAATGTGAAATTAATAAATAAGCCTTCTAACCCTCAGCCAGGCTTAAATGCAAGACGTATGCCACTTCCACTTCCGAAAACTCCTAAAATTTGAATACTTTTTATATATTATTTTATAGCTCCTCACTGCGAGAAAACAGTCATGGACGAAGTTATTTGTGTATTATTTTGAACCCTGCAGGTAAGTTATATTTTTTCCCCGTCAAACACGCAGAACGATTTATTATGTTTAAGTTTATTATTGGACAGAATCGCCAAGCGAAGTGGAGATCGTCCAAGCCAGTGGATTGCGTTATACTAAAAAAGGGACTAAATAACTTTAAAAAAATGATATGTGTCATGTATAGATGTTTAATGAATTAGAGTTTTATTTTACGCTGTGTATTCCGCTAGGGAGGTTTGGATTAGTAGGAAGAGAGGCGATGATGACCTCTTAATCGTGAGGTGGGCCACCAGGCTGTTGTAGGACTGTTGGGAGGCGGCCGGTTAAGATGGAAGAACAACAACGATTCAAGGATTTAAGGATTTAAAGGTTATTCAGGCATAAAGACATGTTGACAAAACTGCAGCAGCGTCAAAATACACAGATGGTACTAACCAAGTCTTCGTCAGCGTGAGCTGTTCTGATGACAACATTTGATATTTAAATGAATTAGTATTTACTTATAAGTAATGTTGGGGAGTAAGTTTTCTTCTACATCCTACCAACCGATGGACATTGTTGAAAGACATTCTCTATTCTCCACTTTTTAATATGTCGAGACAATTCAAGCGTAACAGTGTACCATTGATTTCAATATAAGCAAGCAAAGTAAGTATGATCACCGACATTCAAGTCATCATAAGAATTTACTCTTTCAAATGACATTTAATAAAGGACTTGAGTAGAAAATGTCCGACATGAGGTTGTTTATAACATTACTCACATACTGTTTGGCGCACACCAAATTTGGTACTAGCTGTAAAGTCAGCATGTTACATATACACATACAAAAAAAAACTTTCAATGAGTCATGACAGATAGGTAAAAGAAATGAACGGATTTCTACATTAACAAGATAATTGAAAATTTAAGCAAATGAAACAGGAAAAATTAAATCAATATATCTATAACAGGAAACTTTTGAATCACAAAAAGTTTAAAATGCAAATTTCGTAGCGAAGTAAATTAAAATTCAAGAAATTCTGCACGCATGTATTCAAACAGGTATAATTTCAGTTTACGCTTGAAGGAAGCTATACTTCTACCCGTCCTTATGTCTATGGCAATCGAATTCCTAGTTTTAGCAGTTCAGTATTTTTAAAATATCTAGGACTGTTTTGACAAGTTTCGGGGGAATTTTAAAATCCGCATTGTTGCGAAGATCATACATAGAAATATTTCTAATGAAAAAATCGTATCAATGTAAGTTAAATGATTCAAAGCCTAGTTAGACAAACACAGCAGCGGAAAAGTCAATGATGTGACACAGTGGGAGAATATTCCATTGACAAAAAGAGAGGCAACGTGTGGTCACGTCTGCTAGCAAGTGATAATGTTCTAATGACACGCTTTTGGCTTAGAACGGTGGGTCTTAGGTTTATTTGGATGGTAGAAGCACACCTGCTTACACAATACGTCAGAAAGGATGAATACGGCTGTAGTACAGAGGAGTAAAAAAGGATGAATATGACTATTCTACAATACAATTGAAAGATCACCTAAGGGATTTAAATTTTGATCAAGACTGAAATAGTATGTGGGGCCTTGTTAGGCTAAAGTGGGTAAAACTGCGCTACAAGAGAGCTGATAAACAGATCTCTAAAACAAAAGATTTTTTATTTATTTTTAGAATATTTGTTATCGAATGTTTTGGAAGTTCTAATGTGATACGTTCCTCCTTCATCTACTTCCAGGCGTTTATTAAGAACATCATAAATATAGATTTCACTGCTCGTTTTTTCCCCAATAAATCTGTTCTTTTTCCTGTTTGGTGGTTGCAGAGGGATTTTATATAGTATTATTGTTGATCGTTGCGGCATTCATTTTGTGATACCGCTTGCGCGGTTGTGTGTTATGAAGGCACGAAGCAGATCGACCAAGGGCTGCCAGACAGATCACTCCTTCATGATTTCAGTTTTCAAATATATAATGTATATCTAATTCAAATAAATAAATTAAACTCGAACGATAGATTCCTACAAAACATAATGAACATGAAAAATTATTGCATTCACTTAACAATCTCAACCATGCATTTTCTCGTATGTTAATACCCGATCCATGAAAATAGTTTATATCAACAAAATAAATTATTGTAACTTTCTGCTAGAGGCTACAAAAATAAATTGGTCATGATTAGATGAGGTGTTTCTTTATTTACAAATACAAGTAGTAAGTGTAGGAAGCTGATTCGCTTTGGTCTCAAAAATTAGGCCTTTTATACCATGCCTGCTATTTAATTAATTGCCTCTGGGACACAGCTATTGTTGAATAAATGATTGGAATGTTTCCAAATACAATCGGTGAATTTGTTACCTCTTGTCTATTTGAAATTAGATGTTAGAAAATAAACTTAAAAGTAATTAGAAAGTTGGAAATTGTTTTATTGTTCTCTGAGTCTCTGCCATTCCTATCAAAGGAATCCCATGTATTCCAATTACCGATTGATCTGACAACGAATTTCCAATAGAATAATTGGAACTATTATTTGCCTTTGTTAACGTGGGGAAGGTGTATGAGGGGGAGATGAGCATCGGAGGGACAAGATCCGCAGTCGTGAGGAAAGGTGTATGAAGGGGAGATGAGCATCGGAGGGACGAGATCCGCAGTCGTGAGGAAAGGTGTATGAGGGGGAGATGAGCATCGGAGGGACGAGATCCGCAGTCGTGAGGAAAGGTGTATGAGGGGGAGATGAGCATCGGAGGGACAAGATCCGCAGTCGTGAGGAAAGGTGTGTGAGGGGGAGATGAGCATCGGAGGGACAAGATCCGCAGTCGTGAGGAAAGGTGTGTGAAGGGGAGATGAGCATCGAAGGAACAAGATCCGCAGTCGTGAGGAAAGGTGCATGAGGGGGAGATGAGCATCGAAGGAACAAGATCCGCAGTCGTGAGGAAAGGTGCATGAGGGGGAGATGAGCATCGGAGGGACAAGATCCGCAGTCGTGAGGAAAGGTGTATGAAGGGGAGACGAGCATCGAAGGAACAAGATCCGCAGTCGTGAGGAAAGGTGCATGAGAGGGAGATGAGCATCGGAGGGACAAGATCCGCAGTCGTAAGGAAAGGTGTAGGAGGGGAGATGAGCATCAGAGGGATAAGATCCGCAGTCGTGAGGAAAGGTGTATGAAGGGGAGACGAGCATCGAAGGAACAAGATCCGCAGTCGTGAGGAAAGGTGTATGAAGGGGAGACGAGCATCGAAGGAACAAGATCCGCAGTCGTGAGGAAAGGTGTATGAGGGGGGGATAAGCATCTGAGGGACAAGATCCGCAGTCGTGAGGAAAGGTGTTTCGAGGGGAGATGATGCATCGGAGGGACAAGATCCGCAGTCGTGAGGAAAGGTGTAGGAGGGGAGATGAGCATCAGAGGGATATGATCCGCAGTCGTGAGGAAAGGTGTATGAGGGGGGATAAGCATCTGAGGGGCAAGATCCGCAGTCGTGAGGAAAGGTGTTTCGAGGGGAGATGATGCATCGGAGGGACAAGATCTGCAGGCCCGATGAGAGGTGTATGAGAGGGATGGGAATTTAAACGCAAAGGAGTGGGATTTTAATGTGATGGATGCCTTCCAGCGGGAGGGGGGAACACTCGATGGGACATTTGCATGGAAATTTGATGAGACACCTGTGGATGCATCTGATTTGGCACCTCACCGACCACCAGATGAGACACCTGATGTGGAATCCGATGTGGTATCTAATGATTCATCTGATGTGGCATCTGGCAGCGTATCTAGAGGAACACCTGATAGGGTTGCTATAGAGACACCGGATGAGGCATATGCTTGGCATCTGTTATTGAATCTGTTGAGTCATTGAAAGACAACTGTCACTTTACGTGATTGGAAATGCACTAATGACCTCTCAGTGTCGTCTCTGGAAGTTAACTGTCACTTTACGTGATTGGAAATGCACTGATGACCTCTCAGTGTCGTTTCTGGAAGATTACTGTCACTTTACGTGATTGGAAATGCACTAATGACCTCTCAGTGTCGTCTCTGGAAGATAACTGTCACTTTACGTGATTGGAAATACACTGATGACCTCTCAGTGTCGTCTCTGGAAGATAACTGTCACTTTACGTGATTGGAAATACACTGATGACCTCTCAGTGTCGTCTCTGGAAGATAACTGTCACTTTACGTGATTGGAAATACACTGATGACCTCTCAGTGTCGTCTCTGGAAGATAACTGTCACTTTACGTGATTGGAAATACACTGATGACCTCTCAGTGTCGTCTCTGGAAGATAACTGTCACTTTACGTGATTAGAAATACACTGATGACCTCTCAGTGTCGTCTCTGGAAGATAACTGTCCCTTTACGTGATTGGAAATACACTGATGACCTCTCAACGCTCCCAAATAATCGTTGAAATTCTGGTACGATTTAGCAAAATTACTCCTCCAAGTCGTGCTCGATTTGAAATTCTCAGATCACGACACTCTTCAGTGGACACGATTTTTAAGGGATCCAATCCTTCACGACATTTCGTCCATCACTGACGCGCCCATCAGTCAGGAAAGGCTGAATCCAGGTTGATCGGCCCAGATCACATTACTCAACAATCCTAGGTAATTTTTTAAAATATATTTATCAATGCGAAGTCGTTGCAGGCGGTCAACTTCACGATGAAGGTTACTAGCATGAGTCACACAACTTAACGTCCCCATTCCTGTTGGTCTCGGCGCGTACTCTGAGTAGTCCATGCAGACAGTGCCTTCTAAGACGCGTGCTGTTAAGTGTTGAAGACCTACCAGATAAAGACCGTGTTATCTCAGGAATGTTTCAGTGCTTCTATGCATGAATGTATTGAATGTTTCAGTGTCATTATGAATGGAAACATTGAATGTTTCAGTGTCTTTATGAATGGAAACATTGCATGTTTCAGTGTCTCTATGAATGGAAATATTGAGTGTTTCAGTATCTCTATGAATGGAAACATTGAATGTTTCAGTGTCTCTATGAATGGAAAAATTGATTTAATGTTTCAGTGTCGCTATTAATGGAAACATTGCATGTTTCAGTGTCTCTATGAATGGAAACATTGCATGTTTCAGTGTCTCTATGAATGGAAACATTGAATGTTTCAGTGTCTCTATGAATAGAAAAATTGATTGAATGTTTCAGGGTCTCTATGAATGAGAACATTGAATGTTTCAGTACCTGTATGAATGGAAACATTGAATGTTTCAGTGTATCTATGAATGGAAACATTTGATGTTTCAGTTTTTCTATGAATGGAAAAATTGATTGAACAATCCAATGTCTCTTTGAATGGAAATATTGAATGTTTTAGTGCCTCTATGAATGGAAACATTGAATGTTTCAGTGTCTCTATGAATGGAATCATTGAATGTTTCAGTGTCTCTATGAATGGTGGAAACATTGAATGTTCCAGTGTCTCTATGAATGGAAACATTGAATTTTTCTGTGTCTCTATGAATAAAAACATTGAAAGTTTCAGTGTCTCTATGAATGGAAATATTGAATGTTTCAGTGTCTCTATGAATGGAAACATTGAAAGTTTCAGTGTCTCTATGAATGGCAAAATTGATTGAATGTTTCAGTGTCGCTATGAATGGAAACATTGAACGTTTCAGTGTCTCTATGAATGGAAACATTGAATGTTCCAGTGTCTCTATAAATGGAAACATTGAATGTCTCAGTGTCTCTATGAATGGAAACATTGAATGTTTTAATGTCTCTATGAATGGAGAAATTGATTGAATGTTTCAGTGTCGCTATGAATGGAAGCAATGAATGTTTCAGTGTCTCTGTGAATGGAAGCATTGAATGTTTCAGTGTCTCTATAAATGGAAGCATTGAATGTTTCAGTGTCTTTATGAATGGAAACATTGAATGTTGCAGTGTCTCTATGAATGGAAACATTGAATGTTTCAGTGTCACTATGAATGGAAGCATTGAAAGTTTCAGTGTCTCTATGAATGGAAGCATTGAATGTTTCAGTGTCTCTATGAATCGAAACATTGAATGTTTCAGTGTCTCTATGAATGGAAACATTGAATGTTCAGTGTCTCTATGAATGAAAACATTGAATGTTTCAGTGTCTCTATGAATAAAAAACTGATTGGATGTTTCAGTGTCGCTATGAATGGAAACATTGAACGTTTCAGTGTATCTATGAATGGGAACATTGAATGTTTCAGTGTCTTTATGAATGGAAACATTGAATGTTTCAGTGTCTCTATGAATGGAAGCATTGAATGTTTCAGTGTCTCTATAAATGGAAGCATTGAATGTTTCAGTGTCTTTATGAATGGAAACATTGAATGTTTCAGTGTCTCTATGAATGGAAACATTGAATGTTTCAGTCTCTCTATGAATGGAAGCATTGAATGTTTCAGTGTCTTTATGAACGGAAGCATTGAATGTTTCAGTGTCTCTATGAATGAAAATATTGAATGTTTCAGTGTCTCTATGAATGGAAACATTGAATCTTTCAGTGTCTCTATGAATGGAAACATTGAATGTTTCAGTGTCTCTATGAATGGAAACATTGAATGTTTCAGTGTCTCTATGAATGGAAACATTGAAAGTTTCAGTGTCTCTATGAATGGAAACATTGAATGTTCCAGTGTCAGTGCACAGACGTATTGAATGTTTCAGTGTCAATGCATGGATGCACTTCGGTGTCTCAATGCAGGGAAGCTTCAAATGATTCAGTCTATATGCAAGGAAACGTTGCATGTTTCATTGTCTATAGAAGCATCAAGTCTACGCACGAAAGCTTTTAATGTTTTAGTGTCTATGCACGAGAGCTTTGAATGTTTCAGTGTCTGTGCACGAAAGTTTTAAATGTTTCAGTGTCTATGCACGAAAGTTTTAAATGTTTTAGTGTCTATGCACGAAAGTTTTAAATGTTTCAGTGTCCATGCACGAAGGTATTTCATGCTTCAGTACCACTAGGGATGGGAGCATTGGATGTTTCTCTATGTCACTATTCATGGAAGCAATGCATCAGTGTGTCCATGCAAGGATGCACGTAATGCATCAGTGTGTCCATGCAAGGATGCACGTAATGCATCAGTGTGTCTATGCAAGGATGCACGTAATGCATCAGTGTGTCCATGCAAGGATGCATGTAATGTATCAGTGTGTCCATGCAAGGATGCACGTAATGCATGAGTGTGTCCATGCAAGGATGCACGTAATGTATCAGTGTGTCCATGCAAGGATGCACGTAATGCATCAGTGTGTCCATGCAAGGATGCATGCAATGTATCAGTGTCTCTATGCAAACCAAATATATATACCAAGTGCATTTAAAAAAATTGTTCATATGTTTGTCATAAATATGATGCAACCTGGGAACTTTCCATTCCACTTCATTGCAGAGATTCTCCCTTCCGAAAAGAGAGCGTGATGAAAGCCCTTCCCGCTAATGACAAAAAAGAAGCTCCAGCACTTCGTCACAAATTTTTTGAAGGCTTGTTTGTGTTGGGTGTTTACTGTCGCCTCAACGTCAACGTCAAACAACGGGCCGCACCGGGCCTCAACGTCAAACAACGGGCCGCACCGGGCCTCAACGTCAAACACGGCCCGGTGCGGGGACTTTATTCACCTCTCCCTTGACCGTCCAGCATTTAAAAAATCTTTAATGTACGCTATTTTAGAGAGAGCAAATAATAAAAGGAACGAAACACGTTCAAAACTCGGTAATGAACAATACTTTAGGGAGAGCAAGAGCAATTCAAACATAAATGTGGAAACTACCAGTAACGACTAGTAGCAACCACCAACGGTCAGTAACAGCCAGTAACGATCAGAAATGACTAGTAACGACCAAGTATTCTGGACGACCATTAACAGCTCGTAACGACCAGCAACGACCCGTACTCTAGACGACCAGCAACGACCAGTAACGACCAGTACCCCAGACGACAATTTTCGGTCAATATCGCTCAGTTCTCTAGACAAACATTACCGATTGATAACGACCAGTACTCTCGACAACTATTGACGACCAGAAACCACCAGTACGGTAGAAAGTAAAGAAAAGAAGCGTAACCGCGCAATGCTTTCGAGTAAGCCATTAATTGAAGTAAGATATTTGGGGCGTTATTGACGGGATTTAATGGTTACTATTCTCTCTCGTTGTGTCGGGCAATGGTAGGCATTAGTTTAGTTGGGCGCGAAGGATCGACGTTTCAAGTATTGGTCGTATTGAACTAAATTTTTAAAGATATTTTGCTTAGAATTAATCGCATCGGAACATTTAACTTAGTATAATCTTTAGTTTCGTTCAACCGTTATAATCCTGATGTAAGGTTTAGTAAGGTGTGACTTACATCAATCTCAACAATCATAGTATAAGGTATAGTGAGGTGTGACTTACATCAATCCTGTCAATCATAGTGTAAGGTATAGTAAGGTGTGACTTACATCAATCTTAACAATCATGGTGTAAGGTATAGTAAGGTGTGACACACATCAATCTTAACAATCATAGTGTAAGGTATAGTAAGGTGGGACTTACATCAATCTTAACAATCATGGTGTAAGGTATAGTAAGGTGTTACTTACATCAATCCTGACAATCAAAATGTAAGGTATAGTGAGGTATAATTTTCATCAATCTTAACAATCATTATGTAAGGTATAGTAAAGTGTGACTTAAATCAATCTTAACAATCATAGTGTAAGGCATAGTAAGGTGTGACTTGCATCAATCTTAACAACCATAGTGTAAGGTATAGTAAGGTGTGACTTACATCAATCTTCACAATCATAATGTAAGGTATAGTAAGGTGTAACTTACATCAATCTTAACAATCATTATGTAAGGTATAGTAAGAGGTGACTTACATCAATCCTGTCAATCATAGTGTAAGGTATAGTAAGGTGTGACTTACATCAATCCTGCCAAACATAATGTAAGGTATATTAAGGTGTGACTTACATCAATCCTGATAATCATAATGTAAGGTATAGTAAGGTGTGACTTACATCAATCCTGACAATCATAATGAAAGGTATAGTGAAGTATAATTTTCATCAATCTTAACAATCATCATTTAAGGTATAATAGGGTATAGCATTCATCAATCTTAACACACATAATTTAAGGTGTAGTAGGGTATAGCATTCATCAATCTTAACACGCATAATTTAAGGTATAGTAGGGTATAGCATGCATCAATCTTAACACTCACTATGTAAGGTATAGTAGGGTATAGCATTCATCAATCTTACCAATCATAATTTAAGGTATAGTAGGGTATAGCATTCATCAATCTCAACAATCATAATTTAAGGTATAGTAGGGTATAGCATTCATCAATCCTAACACTCATAATTTATGGTATAGTAGGGTATAGCATTCATCAATCCTAACACTCATAATTTAAGGTATAGTAGGGTATAGCATTCATCAATCTTAACAATCATAATTTAAGGTATAGTAGGGTATAGCATGCATCAATCTTAACACTCATAATTTAATGTACAGTAAGGAATAACTTTCAGTATTGGTGGATTAAGTAGCTGCGTATTTGTATGGATGGAGGAACCAGCTGCTTATTTGTATGGATGGAGGAACCAGCTGCGGACTTAACAGTTAAGTTCTCTTTAGACCATGTGGTTAGTGACACATTATATCAGGGTAAGTGATCCTAACTATTAACGGGCCCTCAATTTGAGTCATGACGGTTTGAGGTTAAGCCGGTGAAGAAGGAATACTTTATTATTCGTAATGTAGATATTGTTTTCAATGAGTGTCTCTTCTTGATTTCAATATATTGAAAACAGTTATTTGGTCAATGCTGTTTCTTCTTTTATTTAGCATATTTCTTTATGATTGATTGTAGAGAGCAGCGGCAATACCTGAACACAAATGACCCTAACGATATATTTGCCCATTAATTAGTTCACTGGTTTGTGTGTAATTTTTTTTAGTTTATTATTCATTCTGTCTCAACAATATAACTTTCAGAAAATGTGCGCACTTTAATATGACCTAAGTATTATTGACATGGTTTCGTTGTTATCACTTATTCCTCCTGCGACTGTACACGCATTTCTTGTTTACACAGACCTTTCAAATCATGGTTGGAATCTCACAATTCCCACCAACGCCCATTGCTTGTGACAGTCCTGATGCCTCACCAGAGGTCGCTATCACCCTTAAAGACAATTTTCCCCTTCGAACAACTTGATCCCAACATTTGACCTCATCATTATGTCTACGTGGCTCCCTTCTGACAAACGACGCTCACACAGTCGCCTTCCCACTGTTCTGTCTACGTGGCTCCCTTCTACCAAACGACGCCCACGCGGTCGCCCTACTGCTGTTCTGTCTACGTGGCTCAGTTCTAACAAACGACGCCCACGCGGACGCCTTCCCACTGTTCTGTCTACGTGACTCCCTTCTAACAAACGACGCCCACGCGGTCCTCCTCTCACTGTTCCGTCTACGTGGCTCCCTTCTAACAAACGACGCCCACGCGGTCGCCTTCCCACTGTTCTGTCTACGTGGCTCCCTTCTGACAAACGACGCCCACGCGGTCGCCTTCCCACTGTTCTGTCTACGTGGCTCCCTTCTAACAAACGACGCCCACGCGGTCGCCTTCCCCCTGTTCTGTCTACTTGGCTCCCTCCTAACAAACGACGCCCACGCGGTCTCCTTCCCACTGCTCTGAATGATTTTGTTAGCGATATTTTATACATGCTTTCCCTCTAGCGACTTTCGCCTCACTCGATTTTCAAAATGTATCCAAATTCCTGTTTCTCCTTGCGCCTTCCCCTCGAATTTCATCACCTATTCTATTGTATTCTTATCTGGATATTCTAAGGCCAAAGCCCAGAGTCACTTGAATCATATAAGATCATTTCGAATGTCCACTTGTTTTCTGTAACTGTACTTTAAACTAAAATTACACGGCTTCAAAGACTTCACAGACTCAAACTTCTTATCTAAAAATGGGACAGCAAGTGATTTTAGGAATGGGACCGCAAGTGATTTTAGGAATGAGAAAACAAAGGATTTTAGAAATGGGACAGCAAGTGGTTTTTGAAATAAGACAGCAAGCGATTTTAGGAATGGGGCAGCAAGTGATTTTAGGAATGGGACAGCAAAGGACTTTAAGAATGGGACAGCAGATAATTTTTTAGATTGACAGGTTTGTTGTGTGAGGATTCAATCATTGAATTTGACAATTGAAACAATCATTAAAATAACCATAACAAAAGCTTCTTCAAAATTTGTAACTGAGGCGTTTCAAAGCCAATTTTTAGTCCATTGAATAATTTATCAATTTATAAATCTGCTCCAGTCAAGTGCTTGTTATAATGGGCCTGTCATTAGGCCGAACTACGGCCCACTACGCGCTGCCGAACACGATTAATGGCTCTCATAGGACCCGGCAAACAACAGGTATTAGTTTCTTGTCCGCTCAAATACAATGATGATGATAAAAGATAACGCATGACACTAAAATAAATTGCTGCACAATCCTTTCCACTGATTACGCCATTTGTCCTTTGTTTGAGCAGGCGTGATACTGTGCACTGCTTAGCATTACACTGCTACTATGCACTGCCCACCAATTACACTGATGCTATGCACTGCCTACCATTACACTGATGCTATGCATTGCCTATTATTACAATGCTACTATGCACTGCCCATCATTACACTGCTGCTAAGCACTGCCTGCCATTACACTGCTACTGTGCACTGCCTACCATTACACTGCTACTATGCACTGCCTGCCATTACACTGCTACTATGCACTGCCTACCATTACACTGCTGCTATGCTATGCTACCATTACACTGCTACTATGCACTGCCTACCATTACACTGCTGCTATGCTCTGTATACCATTACACTGCTACTATGCACTGCCTGCCATTACACTGCTACTATGCGCTGCCTGTCATTACACTGCTACTATGCACTGCCTACCATTACACTGCTACAATGCACTGCCTACCATTACACTGCTGCTATGCACTGCCTGCCATTACACTGTAACTACTATGCACTGCCTACCATTACACTGCTACTATGCACTGCATACCATTACACTGCTACTATGCACTGCCTACCATTACACTGCTGCTATGCACTGCCTGCCATTAAACTGTTGCTACTATGCACTGCCTACCATTACACTGATGCTACGCACTGCCTACCATTACACTGTTAATATGAACTGCCTACCATTACACTGATGCTATGCACTGCCTAACATTACACTGCTACTATGCACTGCATACCATTACTCTGCTACTATGCACTGCCTATCATTACACTGTTACTATGCACTGCCTACCATTACACTGCTACTATGCACTGCCTGCCATTACACTGCTACGATGCACTGCCTACCATTACGCTGCTACTATGCACTGCTTGTCATTACTCTGCTACTATGCACTGCCTACCATTACAGTGCTACAATGCACTGCCTACCATAACACTGTTACTACTATGCACTGCCTACCATTACACTGCTACTATGCACTGCCTACCATTACACTGCTGCTATGCTCTGCTTACCATTACACTGCTACTATGCACTGCCTACCATTACACTGCTGCTATACTCTGCCTTCCATTACACTGCTACTATGCACTGCCTACCATTACACTGCTGCTAAGCCCCCTTCTGCCATTACACTGCTGCTAAGCCCCCTTCTGCCATTACACTGCTACTGTGCACTGCCTACCATTTTACTGCTACTATTCACTGCCTGCCATTACACTGCTACTATGCACTGCCTACCATTACACTGCTGCTATGCTCTGCCTACCAGTACACTGCTGCTATGCTCTGCCTACAATTACACTGCTACTATACACTGCCTACCATTACACTGCTGCTATGCTCTGCCTACCATTACAATGCTACTATAAATGGCGCCCTTCTTATATAAACACGCTCTCTGTATACGGGGCTAATTACTTGAACTGATTACAAAATGACAGCTGTTCTGCGGTGCAAATGATTAAACAAGAACTTGTTGCATGGAGCGTGATATGGTTAATTTTGAGTCATAAACTATAACTGGAGTCAGAACGAGTTTTTCTTGACAGTTTGAATAATCTACTGGAATAGAAAGTTATTTGAGCCAGTGTAATATCGTCCGGTTCACAGAAGTGTTCTCTCCTAAGTAATCAATGTCTTTATGGACTTACTTTATGATAATGAGAAGCATAGACTCTGTCGCGAGCCCTACACTGACCCTGCTCTTGTTCACAAACATAACGGGTACATACGTTCTTTATGTGGTCTCATTAGGAAAACTAAAACTCGGTACTTCCTAAACATATTTACTTCGTATCGCAATGAAATTCATCAAATATGTAGGGTCAGTAACAATCTGTTACAATCAAGCCTTAAAAGAAATCCAGCCTTTAAGTTGTAAATCGATTGCTCTATGACATCAATTCCTCTGGATGCAGTTGATGCATTTTGTGTTTATTTCACTAGCAATACAGGAAAGTAGAAGGCCGCCTGTCAACATTGATGCACTGCAGGATGTAACATCAGTATATTTGTACATTGATTCTACTAAAATTTCAAATGCTAATAAATAAAAATGAAGGCACGGGAAGACCCTTTACATTTGCACCATCATTTTGTTTACAAATTTATCTCAGATATAATTTTTCTCATAATTTCTGTACTCATTAATACTTTGTTCCTGGACGGATCGTTCCGAATGTATTAAAAGAAACTCATTGTTCTCATTCGCAAGATGGTTCAAATAATCAAGTGTCAAACTGCAGTCCCGCTTCAAAATTATAATTTTTCGGCAAAATGTAGTAAAATGCAGTGTCTCTCTGTATCAGTAAATACTCTGATGTTCGCTATTTAATCTTCCAATTCATTCAAGTCAGAGGAGTAAATCAATTGTAAATGCAGGTTTTTCATTGGTTGAGATAGCCCATGATACCTTAAATAATATATATATATATAATAGTATTGTATCCAAATTTTGTTAACCCATCGTTACCGTCAATCGTGAAATCTTGTTTAAAAAATTGAGCGGGTTTGCATTCGAGAAAGTAGCACCCAGAGGTGGTTGGTTCTCATCTCAGAGAAAGGGGGAAGTTTGTTGCTCTAAATGATGTCATGTCCAATCCTCGTCTTATGTCAAGGGGTGTACCTCAAGATACCATCCTCTGACTTTGGCTATTTCTTCTAATGTCCCTTCTAATGTCCCTTCTAATGTCCCTTCTTCTAATGTCCCTCGACAGATCCATTTTTTACTGAGGTTATTTTTTCGACAGATTTTTTTTCCCTGTTGAGCTGAACATCTCCAATTTATTTTATTTTGGCATAGCTATCTGATATTGATTCTCTCATGATCGATTACAAATAGGTTCTTTATATGAATAAATAATAAACATGTACATAAGATTACTTGAACTTAGGATCTAACATTTTTTTCACGTTTTTCATACCTATAGCCCATGCGCTCTACGTTTTAAACTGCAATTTTTTGCATATATTCTAATGATTTTGGACTTTTATTGAGAATTTGGCTCAAATAGTTTTCAAACTCGCTAGGGGCTTAAGTTAAAGTTGTCACTATTTGTTTACGAGAAGCTCATTCCCTCTTTTCACTTAGCTGTATGACTGTTAATTGATGTTATTATTATTATTAAATAAAATAGTTTTGTGTAAAATGAGATTGACTGCGTGGTCACAAATCTTGACCACGAGATATGTCCTGAATGAAAGGGTCAAAATACCCCTCGCTTGGAAAGTACACCACCTTTCCCCTGTCAATAAATGCCCCTCGCTCGGCCAGTCTGGAGCCCCACCTCCGCCAACAAATGCTCCCCCGTTGAGTCAATCAGTCACCCAACCTCCGTCAACAAATGTCTCCCGTTCGTGAGTTAGTCACCCTATGTACCTTCGCCAGCGTGTGACTCCCAATAATGCCATTCGTTACCGACAGGAAGTTTTCAGGCTCATGAGATGTAGTCTGAGTGCCTTACATTTTACGGGTAAGCGCGGAATCTGAGAGACAATCTTGATATACGACTGAGTGTTCTTTTGAGCTTCAGATCTTCCGAAATAGAACGCGACGCATTGTAACCGTGGGATGCATTGCTGAGATTTGCGGCCGTGTGATCCATCACGGTTTTCAGCGGCCGTGTGATTCATTGCGGTTTTCGGCAGCCGTGTGATTCATTGCGTTTTTTGGTGGCCTTGTGATCTTTTTTTTTGCGGCCGTGTGATGCATTGCGGTACATTGCGGCAGTGGGAAAGATTGAGTTACGTTGGAGTTGTATTATGCGTTGCGGTTGAGTGATGCCTCGCGATGTATAAGATGTATGTTATCCATCGCTGTGGGCAGGGTAACAGTTAAAGTGTCTTCTAAGTATTGTAAGGCTTTACCATCAATTGTTGTCGAATTCGTTTCCATTAAAGCCAATACAGCTCGCTATACTTCGTGTTCCGATACATGCTTTGGTTTCCATTTGGCGTTTGCTGCTTGGTCACTACCCTCACAAAAGGCTTTTGGATTCGATGCTTTTCTTTCGTCGCTTGTAATCTTTGATCGGCTTCACGGGTTACCTTTTCAAACACCTCTTTCCCCACTCCTGCAAATAAATTGTTAAACTTCTCTGCTATTGCTTGAGGGTTTGGATAATTAGGCGAGGTGATCTTTTTTGTGGGGTCCAATTCTTCTCAGTTCATTCCACGTTTCTTTATGGCTGTTTGTGCGCAGTTCTATTCCTTCGTGATGACATTTAATTTTCGCGCTTTTGACTTCTCGTTTGACTTTTCTATTTGGCAATCCAAAAAATTCTATTCAAGTAAGATTTTTCCTGGGCATTTTTTTTGTTGCAGTTTTTCAGTAATCCATACAATCAGCGTGCTCTTCGTTGTTTTTGTTTCCATTAGTGAAACAGCGCTCAAAGATGTGAGGAGATAATCAGTGAGTATTTGGGCTTGCTCTATGACATCATTTGTGTTATGTATCGCCTTTATAATATCTACGTTTGCCGCTAGTTGTACTCTGAAATTGTTCGTGGAGTAGTATCTTTTAATACAACAGGTTATTTTGAATTGCAGTTTATTTTTTTATGTTTATTGTGCAGTTTTTTTATTGTTGGTCAGAGAAGGAATTCGGCTCCACGTCAGTTGAGACAAAAGAAGACGGTTTGTTACTAATATGCAGATCTAGTACCGTTTGGGAGTCGGCTGTAATTCTTGTTTCACTTTTTATGAGCTGATGCAGGCCGAGTCTGTCTAGCGCAATCTGAGCAGGATGCAGATGCAGGGCTGCTAGAAGGACCGCAGGGCAGACTCAAACAATGTCCTTAGGAATAGTTATTGCATTGGGACTCTCTTTGTCTCTGCACTGTCATGGGGTTAGATGACCAATTTGATTCCACTCAACTTGAGCCTGGGTGCCGAAAGGTGGAGGCACCCATCGGATAGACGGCCAACTTGATTCGACTAGGGTGGTCGGTTTCGGATCGTGATCTTCTCTCTTCAGCTGCGGGAGTTAGTTCGGACCTCCATGTCAAGGTCCATTGACTCACCGGGATCTTTAACCAGGAAGAGCACTTCATAAACACACAAATAATGATCTCAATTACAATGACATCTGAACACCTAAACGCGTAGTGAGGATTACTACCGAAATAGTCACAACATTATAACACCGCCAACATGGCATTGCAATCACTATGAAGTCACACCATTATAACACCGCCAACATGCCATTGCAATCACTATGAAGTCACATCATTATAACACCGCCAACATGGCATTGCAATCACTATGAAGTCACAACATTATAACACCGCCAACATGGCATTGCAATCACGATGAAGTCATAACATTATCACAACGCCAACATGGCATTGCAAGGACGATGTAGTCAAAACATTATTACACCGTTAACATGCCATTGTAATCACGATGAAGTCATAACATTATTACACCGCCAACATGGCATTGCAAGGACGATGTAGTCATAACATTATTACACCGCCAACATGGCATTGCAATCACGATAAAGTGACAACGTTATTACACGCCAACATGGCATTGCAATCACGATAAAGTGACAACGTTATTACACGCCAACATGGCATTGCAATCACGATAAAGTGACAACGTTATTACACGCCAACATGGCATTGCAATCACGATAAAGTGACAACATTATTACACCGCCAACATGGCATTGCAATCACGATGTAGTCATAACATTATTACACCGCCAACATGGCATTGCAATCACGATAAAGTGACAACATTATAACACCACCAACATGCCATTGCAATCACGATGTAGTCATAATATTATTACACCGCCAACATGCCATTGCAAGGACGATGTAGTCATAACATTATTACACCGCCAACATGCCATTGCAATCACGATAAAGTGACAACGTTATTACACGCCAACATGGCATTGCAAGGACGATGAAGCAGCCTTGATGTCAAAATGAAATTCTTTAACAATAAACAAATTCATGTAATACATTTATTTAAAAAAATCATTCGCGGTTCAAAAATTCTTTGTGAGGTTTCCTAACTCACACCCTAACTTAATTAATAATAACCTAAAATAAGAGTAAATAAATGCGAGAAGTGTATCGGCATGACGTCGACTTCAGAGATAGCTCCGATCCAAGCGGATCCAAAATTGAATTTAAAATTTTTTCGGTAGGCGTTTCGTTTGCTCGGAGAGTTGTTGAAAGAATGCCGTGCCACACCTAACAGCCATCACAGTTCTCAATAGTAAACGCATTGCATCGGACTACCAGTGTGGAAATGTTCACAAAGTCACCTGAGAAACTCCCACACGAATAAGAATTTTCCATGACAAAGTTTCCTACATCATTTCACAATTCGAACATTCGCCGTACACTTTCAATATTCTCCTTGCTCAGCCAATATTCCCCTTGCACTGTCAATATTCCTCTTGCCCTGTAAATATTCCCCTAACACTGTCATTAATCCCCTGCACTGTCAATATTCCCCTTGCACTGTCGATATTTCCCTTGCACTGTCAATATTCCCCTTGCACTGTCAATATTCCCCTAACACTGTCAAAAATACCCTGCACCATCAATATTCCCCTTTCACTGTCAATATTTCCCTTGCACTGTCAATATTCCCCTTGCACTGTCAATATTCCACTTTGCACTGTCAACATTCTCCTTGCACTGTCAGCATTCCCCTTGCACTGTCAATATTCCCATTGCACTGCCATTATTCCTCTTGCACTGTCGATATTCCCCTTGCACTTTTAACATTCCCCTTTCACTTGCAATATCTTCTTTGCAATGTCAAAATTCTCCTTGCACTGTCAGCATTCTCTTTGCACTACCAATATTCCCTTTGCGCTGTCAATATTCCCCTTGCACTGTCAACATTCCCCTTGCACTGTCAATATTCCCCTTACACTGTCAATATTCCTCTTACACTGTCGATATTGCCCTTGCACTGCCAACATTCCCTTTGCACTGTCAATATTCTCCTTGCCTTGTTTAAAAGGCGCTTTCGGTTTGAATCGCTTTGGGTTCAATTGGATTTTATCCAATTGAAATTTCAATAAATCTCAATAAAATGGGTATAAAGTTCAATCGCACTCAGTTTGAAAACTCAAACGTGTCCCCGTCGAGTAAATTCTCGCTCTTGCTTTGTAAGCAGAACGAGTTTTGATTTAAAATGTAAAAGTAGGGAAGATCCCGTGAATATTCTTTTTAGATCATTATAACATGGGATTGAACTGTCGTAGTGCTTGTTTAGAGGGTCCGTAATGGTACCATTGATTACATATACATAGGATTGAACTGTCGTGTGCTTGTTTAGAGGGTCCTTAATGGTACCATTGATTACATAGGAGTGAACTGTCGTGTGCTTGTTAGAGGGTCCTTAATGGTACCATTGATTACATAGGATTATACTGTCGTAGTGCTCGGTTAGAGGGTCCTTGATGGTACATAGGATTGAACTGTTGTAGTGCTTGTTTAGAGGGTCCTTGATGGTACCATTGATTACATAGGATTGAACTGTCGTGTGCTTGTTTAAAGGGTCCTTGATGGTGCCATTGACTACATAGGATTGAACTGACGTAGTGCCTGGTTAGAGGGTCCTTGATGGTACCATTGATTACTTAGGATTGAACTGTCGTAGTGCTCGTTTAGAGGGTTCTTGATGGTACCATTGATTACATAGGATTATACTGTCGTAGTGCTCGGTTAGAGGGTCCTTGATGGTACATAGGATTGAACTGTCGTAGTGCTCGTTTAGAGGGTACTTAATGGTACCATTGATTAATTGGTCATACTCTCATGTAGTATTTATACAGGATAAGTGTATAACAAGAGTGTACCAGACATGAATTTATACACTTTTTTTACAGACATTTACATTTTTTGTATAATATCTTACCTTGTAGAGTGACACAATCGGCCAGTGTTATTAACCCAGAACATTTGCTTAGGCGAAATGAGAGAAAACAATCAGGAATATAGGTAGTCCATGACGGAAAAAAATAATCATATTTTCCAATACGTCGAATGTATATTATTACGGTAATAAATCTGAACACAACTTCAAAAATAATAATATACATCAAAAATCAGCTAAGTTTTAAATAAATAGCGACAATATTTCGGTTACGACTTGTACAACTATGATTTTTGCAGTAACTGTTTGAGAAAAAATCGAGATTTAATCAGATTCTGTTGAAGAGCGTTCGATTTGAACCGCACGTTCAAGTAGACAACTTCAATACGTTCCAATTGATAAGTTCTAACAAAAGTATCAAATCAAATGCCTCTTAATTTGTTTAAACACTCTAGACAATAAAAGATTCTCCCACTAACCACTAACCACTAACCACGCTTCCTACATCACCGATAGTGAGATGAGCTCTTCAATCTAATCCAATCACTTTTTGTATCGAGTCAAGTCATTAGGGAAGAGCGTTCCTGGAAGGACGCCGATTAGGAACAAGAAAATTTGTACTAAAAAATCACCATACTAATGGTTATTAGAATCAAAGTCCTTTCAGTGATAACATGAGTGATTGGATTTCTTTTCCCCGTAGCCATCCTCATGCGTCCGTAAGTTGATTGATGATGCTTTGATGTGGAGTAAAGAGCTGGGGATGTAAGGGCAGCGTGGAGGATACATTTTTGATGTTGTGCGGAGGACGAACTGTTGAAGTGACGTGAAGTACGTGCTGATGGAGTGACATGAATGACGTGTTGTTAAATTGGTGTGACAGAGGTGTTGTTGGAGTGTCAAGGAAGGACGTGCTGTTGAAGTGGCGAGAAGAACGTTCTGTTGAAGTGGCGTGTGGGACTGTTGTTGAAGTGGCGAGAAGAATATGCTGTTGAAGTGGCGTGTAGGACGTGCAGTTGGAGGGACGTCAAGGATGCGCTGTTGGAGTGACGTGAAGGAGCTGCTATTAAAGTGGCGCGAAGGATGTGCCATTTGAGTAGCGTGAAGGATGTGGTGTTGGAAGCCATAACGGATGTGCCACAGCAGTGTCGCAAAGATTGTGCCATTGGTATAAGTCGTGAATTGGATTGAAGTGAGGGATGTACTGTAGGAGTGTCGTGAAGGATGTGGTGTTGGTTAGAAGTGTAGGGACTGATGTAAGAGTGACGTGAAGGATGTGTTGTCGGTGAAGGATGTACTGTTTGACAAGCGTGAAGCCCGTGATGTTGGAGTGAGGTGAAGAACCAGTTGTTCGAGGGGCGTGAAGGATGTGTTGTTGGAGTGACGTGAAGGATGTGCTGTTGGAGGGATGTCAAGAATGTACTGTTGTAGTGGCGTGAAAGACGTGCTCTAGGACGCCAACAGCAGTTTAAAGTGAGGGTGATCATTTTTATTAGACTTTCTCGACGCATTCTTTGTTCAAATATTTATTTTGTTCAATTATTTATGACGGTCATGTGACTCGTCCATCAAAGAGCTGCGAGTGCAAATGAATTTGTCTTCTTTCGGGAGAAGCAACAAAGCTTGCTGACCGGACGCTAGCATGAGAAGAGTAACAAAGCTTGCTGACCGGACGCTGGCATGAGAAGAGTAACAAAGCTTGCTGACCGGACGCTAGCATGAGAAGAGGAACAAACCTTGCTGACCGGACGCTAGCATGAGAAAAGTAACAAAGCCTGCTGACCGGACGCTAGCATGAGAAGAGTAACAAAGCTTGCTTACGGGTCGCCAGAGAGAAAGCAACAAAGCGTGCTGACCAGACGCCAGGAAGATGAACAACAAAGCGTGCTGCCCAGGCGACAGAAAGAACAGCAACAAAGCGTGCTGACCAGGCGCCAGAGAGAAAAGAAACAGAGCATGCTGACCAGGCGCCAGACAAAAAAGAAACAGACCGTACTGATCAGACACCAGAGAGATGAGCAGCAAAACGTGCTGCCCAGGCGCAAGAGAGAAGAGCAACAAAACGTGCTGACCAGGCGCCAGAAAAGGGAAACAAAACTTACTTACAAGACGCCTGAGAGAAGAGCAGCAAAGCTTGTTAACTAGACGCCGTGAAAAGTCAACAAAGCTTGCTGACCAGAAGCCAGAGGGAATAGTGCTAAAACTTGCCGACCGGACGCTGGGGAGAAGCATAACGAAGCTTGCCGACCAGACGCTGGGGAAAAGTAACAAAGCTTGCCGATCGTTCGCTGGGGAGATGAGTAACGAAGCTTGCCGACCGGACGCTGGGGAGAAGAGTAACGAAGCTTGATGATTGGAAGCTAAGGAGAAGAGTAACGAAGCTTGCCGACCGGACGCTGGGGAGAAGAGTAACGAAGCTTGCCGACCGGACGCTGGGAAGAAGAGTAACAAAGCTTGCCGACCTGATTCACTAGAGAAGTGCTATGAGAAGACCGGCCCTGTATATGCGGCGAAGGGTATTCCGGCAGAACAAAGCTGTTCTCACTCCTGCACCGCCGATAGCAATTTCTTCCGCAAATTGTTCATAAAGAGTGTTTTTCTCACGCTTTTATGGGCATGCTAATATTATACTAAGAGACCGATCAGAATTGCTCACCAGTGGCAGGTTGGTTCGAACCTATAACCTTCAGCATAAGTGACCGCACTCTTCTCACTCTGCCACGGAATGGAGAACAGAGTGGAGAAAGTGATCAGCCACCAGAGTAAGAAGAAAATTGCCTTCTATCCTTTTATAT
>SDVV010002348.1:0-23243 GCA_016164225.1 Gammarus roeselii | reverse complement strand
AGCCTGCTATGTGAAGGGACTGCTGGTATCTTAGTACTGGGGTCATCACCAACTGTACATACTCGTGTATGCAAGCACGCTATGTGAAGGGACTGCTGCTATCTCGATAACAGGGGCCATCAACAACTGTACATACACGTGTATGCAAGCCGGTTATGTGAAGGGACTGCTGTTATCTTAGCACTGGGGTCATCACCAACTGTACATACACGTGTATGCAAGCCGGTTATGTGAAGGGACTGCTGGTATCTTAGTACTGGGGTCATCACCAACTGTACATACTCGTGTATGCAAGCACGCTATGTGAAGGGACTGCTGGTACCTCATTACTGGTGCCACCAACAACTGTACATACTCGTGTATGCAAGCCTGCTATGTGAAGGGACTGCTAGTACCTCATTACTGGTGCCACCAACAACTGTACATACTCGTGTATGCAAGCCTGCTATGTGAAGGGACTGCTGGTATCTTAGTACTGGGGTCATCACCAACTGTACATACTCGTGTATGCAAGCACGCTATGTGAAGGGACTGATGGTGCTTTGATAATTGGCTCTATCGTAAATCTTGACCAATTTGAATCGTAGATACAGAAAGTGTTCAAAACTAACACATGCACAACCGGTGCTTCAGTGAAAACTACTACTTTGGTCCTACGGACGCTGTTTAGGATACAAACACTTTCACATGAGAAACTTTCCTAGTAGACCGTGGGAAATGAAATCAAGTACCATGCAATTGACGTAATATTCAGCACGACAATACCCAATTGAGTCGACACATCACATGAGACGACAACTGGAGGGTTAACAAATTGGAATCGGTTTTTGCTGCAGTGAGTCCACGTGAGCAATAAATGGTCATCATTGTTCTGATGTAATCAGTCGGTAAAAACAAACAATTAATTGCATGATTTCTTCCATAGAGAAACTACCTGTGTTGGCCTGAGATGATTAGATTAGGACCGGCACTTCATGCTCGAGAATAACAGCTATACAGTCGGAGACAAACGAAACACGTTCGCGCTTGACAACTCCAAGAAATTAGGAATAGAGTACACTCATCATATTCGGACGTAACCTTGTGTTTTCTTACACTTTCTTACACCTTCAAACGCATTTCTTCGTGTTATACATACCATAGAGCCGCGGTCAACCCCACAACTGGAAAGTCTTTATAAGTGTAACAAATACGTCTCAGGTCATTTATAAGGAAGTCTGGTGTTGCCATAGAGATATCTACCATCTACCCATTGTTCATAAACTCCTCACTCTGATACAGAGTGAAATTCAAAAAGCGCAAGTTTTTCGACATGGACCCTACACCATCTATGTATGTGATTATCCATCATCCTTTGCATATATTAAACACATACAACTCCCAAATAGCAAAGAAGGGCAGAGAAATGAAGGTATGTGTATGATGAAGCCTCACTCGTTGTGGGAGACCATGGAATGCGGCAGACGGTCGGACACTGGCGACGACGGCAGTGGCTTCTGAGCAACAAC
The DNA here is from genome assembly GCA_016164225.1 of Gammarus roeselii. Taxonomy (NCBI): domain Eukaryota; kingdom Metazoa; phylum Arthropoda; class Malacostraca; order Amphipoda; family Gammaridae; genus Gammarus; species Gammarus roeselii. Next base: position 21,735 of record SDVV010002348.1, on the reverse strand, counting down.
AACTGCCGTGTATTCTACCATAGCAATTGCTGGGATGGTCTAGACTGCTCGTCAGCAGGAATGCTAAGTAATGATGGAGACATGAGATCGTATGTGTAGTTAAGCCAACGCTCGGACACAGAACAATGTTGGCAAGCCCGCTGTTGTTCAAGTGACGCGTTTTCGTCATCATAGATTAGGACGGTTTAGACAAGTCCTAATTTGAGATTCATATTGAATAAAAACATTGCCATCTTTAATGGGTCTGTTTCTGATACATGTTCAGGAGACGACCGCCTATTTATTATGTAATTTAAATATACATGGCTATTTCTCCGGTTTCTCGCCATGTTTCGGAAAAGTTGATACGTATGCTCGGCTAAAAGTGAGATGTTCGCTACCGGCCACCCTTTAAATTTGCGTACCCATCATCAAATGTACTTTAAATTTGTATTACCATGTTTATTTAAATCTTAAATGTGTGTATATCTATGTATAGACTTATGACGGTACAATAATACAATTCCATCTGTATTTGAGCTCCCCAACTCACACAGGCCCATCCACACACCAAGACCATTTGACACTTGTACTAGGCGGATGATATTAATAAAGACTGCCTACGCAGTGATGGACTCTGTATTGTCACCTTATCCGACCTGATGATCCCGCCTATCATTTCACGCCCTCCAGACTGATTGCGCATATTTATTTATTTTATTGTTCAATAGGTATTCTACGTGCATTTGTATGTACTGTTTATACGTAATCTAGATATATATGTTTCTTCGTTTACATGTATGCACTCTGTTATCGTGCCACAAAAAAACACCACACCGGTTTGTGTATGAATGCTTACAAATGTATATATATTTAATTCATGTTTACTTGTAATTCCAGTGGTCCTCTAACTCACACAGACCCACCCATACCGTCACACTCTTTGCTATTCAATTAGTTGGGCTGTGGGTTTCAACTATAGAATTCATACTAATTAATATGCAAAAGATTCCAAGGTCAAATAGCAACACCTTATCTCATTAGGATATAATGCATACTTATTGTACACCTCAAACCTACCTTGATAGCTCTTTCGTCGTGACACGTTAGGGAGCTGCTCAACGTTCAACGAGAATAACACACCACTCGTGTACGAAGAAACTTTCTTAAGTTGATTTTATATTATAACAATGATACTTTCTCTGTTATTTTGTTTTGTCAGTGACTCTCTGTCTCGCATAGACCCACTCATACCGTCGCATTCTTTGCTTTCTCATGAATTAGGCTGTACTGCTGAATTCACAATTCTCACTTCAACTAATTGTTATATAAATGATCCCATTGTCAAATCGCAACACCTTATGTCAACAGGATACAGCGCATATTTATTGTGTACATTAAAACTTACCATTATAGCTCTCTCGTCTTGACATGTTTAGGCAATAGTCGTGTTCGTATGTCCAGCTAGGATAGTAAAATGGTTCTCTACCGCTCGCACACTGCTCCAACTACTTAGTTACAAGTTCTAAGCTTGTAATTTTACCTATTTTAGATTTACTATGTATAAAAAATAACATACCATCTGTGTATAAATAAACATTTTTATTTATTTATTCATTATTATTGTTGTAGTGATACTTCATTGCATTGCACGCAAACAACAAATAATGTCGCGAACAGTTATTCTCCTTGTTCCAAGTTCTAAAAGTTGTGTTTAACGCTCACCAGAATACTAATAATTCAAAGTTTATATCCCACTCGTTCTGCTCGAGGCGTCAAGCAAGTGTAAATATCGACAGTTTGGCTACTGATGATGCGTTGGCAACATTGCTTTTGTCGTCAGCTTCGATGCGCACCAGCGATATCGTTAGGAAACATAATTTCTTTAATAGGAGTACTTTACAAATGAATTCGGAAATGCCAGTATTAACGAACATGAGAACAACACTCGTTGTTATTATTTTTTCATGGACGAATTATAGCACGTGTTTCGTCTGTGCAGGTGGCAAACAATAATTGTGTATTACCCTCGCCGTTCACTCATGCCGAAACCTTCAGATCCTCCAGCAGGCAGTCGGCCAGAAGCCAGAACAACACACAAATATTTGGTATACAAAAATTACAATGATGGTTTCTGACAACTATCGGGTTATAGAATATACTCCGACCCACTTTACATTGTTGGAACACTAATGAATAATGACTAAGCTCGAGGTAAAAAGGAGGGGAACCGACGGTGGGCGACTCGAGCAGCCAGAATAGTGATGCAACCTTTGGCGCCGCCAGAACAGTTCAGGGCTCTGGTCCGTTCATTTTCTTGTGAATGATACACTTCAAACAGACGCTGCTCTGTTGCAGTCGTTAAAGCACGTTTTTGCTCACAAGACTTAACACTGTAAACCGTGTGCGAGCACAATACATCGACTACGTTTGCTGCCCACCGAAAATAGTGACAAATTCTGCATATGTTCTGTATGATAAATTGAATTTCACTCCGGGAAAACCTATCGCACATATAGAACTATTTAAATGAACAATTAAAATGGATCAAAATGATTGAAAACATTAGATACAAAAAAGAGAACCTCAGGATTCAAAACTGGAACATGTTTTCGTCAATTGTTAATGAGCCAGAACATGATTACTTTGGAGTGAGCTATTGTTGACATGCGAACCATAGCACACTAGCTTTTTAAATCATGGACATTGCTATTGGTAGGAGGGACTGGCACGTTTATTAAAGGGCAGGGACGTACAATCGAATGCAAAAATCGAGCACGTTCATGAAATATTGTCAGCATCATATATTTTGCTCCCGAGTAGTCAGTGGAATATATTTATGATTAGAGCGTCGTTAAGTCTATAACTATATGTTTGGGATGACAGAATACGCAGATTTGCATGGTTTGAAAAAATACGAATATTATAAGGATCTACACGTCCGTTGGAGGTGTTGGTACCTACCTTCCTACGCCCGATCAAGTTGCACCACCATTTATGGTGCTGTGACCTAAACAATGCGGCGATGCCAGACGTACTGGGACGGACTGGACAAAAGGAGCCGCGAGAAGAGAACGGATGCACACAGACGGGTTTACATTTGGACAAAAAAATTAAAGTTGCACAAACACAAGCGCACTTGTAGGCAACAATTGTAGTTTTTGTTATAATTCTACCAGAAGGAAGACCCAAATTAGTTGTTGCCTCGGCAAATCTCGTCTATCTATGTGTCAGGGTGTACACGACACAAGCTAACTTGCTGCGATCTGAAATATTGTGAAGGGATGAATTTCGACTTAATCACCACATACGACAGTCCAAATTCTCCAGTTACAAGACATTTCTTGTAGTGGGGACACATCAAAATTTCGAGTATATTAACTTTTATTGAGCTATCGTCTAGAGTTGCATATTTACGAAGTAAAATCATTTGTTGGTTGTACATGCAACTTTTTAGGCAGTTGATCACAGAGATAAACTTTAATAGTAGAGCAACATCAATGAATCTAGTGAACGTTTTCTGAGTGAGGCACCGTTATGTCTTACTTCATGGGTTAGGACATCTAAGTGTGAATAACAGGTTGATCTATTCAAATTATATATTTGCCCCGCGGGTTTTAATTACGTACCCTAGAATAATACATACGTTTGCCCCGCGGGTTAGAAACACATACATTTGCCCCGCGGGTTAGAAACACATAGCCCAAGTTATGTTTAGTAGAGTAGGAAAGGTTCCAACAATATGCTCGTCGAAATGTATCGGTCCTGTCCGAATGTCACACTTTTGCAATGTCTAGCGAGAAATTATAAACGATGTACTAAAGGTTAGTAATTGAGTGAAACTACAGTAAATTAATTCACACATTTCTGTTTCCATTAGTTTGATGTCTACAAATGAAAGCTAAATATTACACAGAATTTAATTTAATAAGCAATTGTAGAATTTATTCGTCGTCAACATGGAGATAAAGTCGGATTAAAAAAGGTAATGTCCTAATGAATTACATTTACGTAGATCAAACTAAATTACCGCACAACTGACACTAGTTTGCCCAATCTTTTATTCAGTGCTTGATCCAATGGATCACACAACACCCACACAACACCCGAAGCGCTGAAGGCTGTCGACTGGTCTGACCCCCTTGAGAAAGCTATCCCAAATGTCATCAGGAAAAGAACCATTTCCCGAACGTATCAGAGCTCAGTAGGAGGAAGCAAACTTCATACGAAATAGTTGCCAAGATTGAAATGTTTCAAACGATGCGAATTATAAACAAAATTGAGCATTGTATTGCCATTTTACCCACCGTTTTCAGAATACCGAATGATACATATTTATTCCGGTTATTATTCACAAACAAATGGATGTCGTCAATATTACAAGGTTGCTTCCTGAGTATATAGAGCACATCAAGTCACCTTTACGCAAAATTGCTATTCTGAACTAGATAAGAGGAGATCAGAGGGCCTGCGAAGTGTTCTTTTACTGAACCAATATGTTGTCTTTAATTACAGTCAGACTAGCCGAGTAAATATAAAATGCAGGAAATCTTTCAAACATGGCGCAATATGTAGACAAGAAGTTTGGAATCGCTGAGTATTTTTCGTTTTTCGTATAGGAGGGAAGCTTTTGAAGCCAGTGGGTATCACCGATAAACACATCGAGCCCTTTCTCAAAATCAACAAATCGTCTAGAAACACAAAATAAACCGCGAGCTGACTGTTGCTAGACTGACGCACTCCATCCACGCGTTAGTCCGTTGCTTCCACAGGATGTGCGCAACAAGCACTGTTCTTTGCACACCCATTTCCTCTACGCATCAAAGCACCAACCACGAGCGCAGCACAACAGCAGTATCAGAGCAGCAGCAGTGCAGCAGCCCGCGGACAGCACCCTCTCACTCATCACTTCACGAACAGCAGGAAATGAGGCTAAGCGGCGAGTGTCGAGCTTTGCTGATGCTGTCGGGTGATGTCATGACTCGCCCAGTGCAGCTGGTGGGCGACAGCCCTTCAGCTGGTGGGCGACAGCCCTTCAGCTGGTGAGGCAACGGCACTGCAGCCGATGGGTGACAGTGCCACAGCTGGTGGGTGCGCAAAGTAGTCAACAGAATAGCAATAGGCAGACTCGATTCGAACCAGTCGTTACTAGAACAGGCATGACCAAGGAGCCGTTTATATGAGGTGTACAGTGATGACCACAAGCTGAAATTAGAACAGCTTTTATGGAGTCTACGATTCGTCCGGTCGGCATGCCGAATGAATTTATTATTGTATCCGGGTTTGTGCAGTCCTATGAACTCCTTCCATGCGTGCAGTGCGTTGTGGCAAAAGCCGCTGGATCAACACAGATATTTGACACTGCAAAAGCAGTGGAGCCGTTGGGGGATTTGGGGAGGGGCAACGGAGAGAGGGTTATTGCTCCCTATTATCCAAATGCACCCCTCAAGACATGTCCTGCTATACCCCTAACCGAAGACTGTTTGACAATTTTTTTTGGTGACTCACCAAAGTTAGTTATCGTAGTATATTTACATAAATATGAAAGCACAAGCTGTCAAGCGGGCACCTGAAAGTCTAAAACTCTTATCCGTTAAAGAGCATAAGCATTTGAAATTTGCAAAGGTTCGAATTTATAACTATACGAACTTCCTTTATCCAGATAATACCAAGGCCTGGCCTGCCTATGGAACATCTCCCATTATTGTAACGCAAAACTATAAAAGCACTTGAAATTTTCTCGAAGGTTTTGAGAGACGATCTGTTTTACTACTTCATACGTCGTCTTGATATCTTATGCAGTTTCCGAGAATTTCATAAGTTTTGTCAACTAATTCAATATAGGAGACGCTTTTTTCTAAGGAAATGTACCAACAGGGGTACTTCGTGAACTCAAACAAAGTTAAAACACTATCGTATTTTTCAATTTGCATTGTGGAGAATTTAAACACCGACCCAACGACAAAAAAATTCCAAAGTTTATACTTAATGTAAATAAAACTGCTCTGTTGAAGACGACGATGGAAGGAGCCAGCCAAAGAGCATTTCTGTTCGGTCAATTTTATAACTGAACACCCCGAGCCATTTTTATAAATATTTCGGAAGTGAAGATTAAATTCACTATCACATATATATATTGTCATGTAATTCGAAACATTTTACATTATAATTAGAAGTTCATGTCTAAAACTTCTAGATGATGTTGTGAGTCTCTTCCATGAAATTCCTGTGTGTGGTGTGCGTCTAGAAGAAAATAGGTTTCAAATTATATTGGAATCTCGCAAATTGACACCATTGGAAGTCTATACTTCATAATTATAAATGGTAAAGATTCAATTACATTTTCCACAATCTGGTGAAGAATTTACCGCATTTATTTTACAAGAATTTGTGATGGCAACAACTATCATAATATGAGCTGTATCATTATCTTCGTCATTAAAATTTTTCCACTTGCAGAAATTAAAATATGCTGAGTGAGTTATCATTTTTACAAAACTGAAAAGCAATGTAAATTAATGCTATGATTCTGTATGTGCCTAATAAAAATAGCAGCTACGTGATAGGGTCATTTTATTGAAAATTGGATAGGTAATCAGCGTAAACGTGGTTAGTTGAAAAGACAGCAAGATTCAAAATCCAATACAAAAACATTTGACCCAATTCTGTGGATTCATCTGCCACATGAAGTTCTACCCGTAACCATTGTCAATTACCGCTGCTACAAGACGGAAACCAAATCCTAATAAATTACGGCTTTGTATACCTTTAAGATTAATATAAAACGGGATATCATTGTTTTTAATATCATAATATATACCATTAGTGAACTGATTGTAAAAAGGCAGTTTTTTACATGAAAAAATGTACGAAATGGAATTTTAATCTATTTGTTTGCTGTTAACTTAACCCTCATTTCTTACAGCATACCCCAAAATTGGTGAAGAGTAATAATAAGCGTTGAACGGACTTCGCACCAATAGACTTCGTCAGGTGTCCGATACGTTATAGTGTTGACTTGGTGTTTCAAAAAGTAACATATGCCACAACTTAACAAAAAAATTGGTATATTGTTCGAATCTTATGGATGAAAGCAAATCTGAAGTAGCAAATTAGAACAGTTTACACTAATCGCATTCGCAAAATTTCGCGTCGTGAGAAAAAAATACGTATTTCTTCTCACGCCCCCCCCCCCTTAATAACGACACTGTGTAAAGTAGGCACATTATTAGGACTTTTTTTCTTCCATCTTCCATAGAACAGACAGTATGGGCTCAAATGATCCCTAATCGGCATTGAGGAAGTGTTGTGTGTGATGTTTGTTCGTGTGTGCGGCTCAGATTGAATTCTACAGTTGAGAACAATAATGTTCGCGCATGGGAAAATATTAGGTAATAGAAAGTAGCTTTTAATAACTGGCCTTCCATTGTTTGCCGGGATATTAGGTTACCAATTAGAGGTATGATCACAAAATGAACTGGTCAAATGATTCAGAGTGCTTACAAAATACAACGAGTCACGCGATACAATGTGGTTGATGTGACTCTGTTGTCACACCGTATGAGGTCTGGTCACAGGATCCTATGTAATTACACGATAAAATGTGATCACAATACAATAATAGTTTTATCATAATATTCAGTGCGGTCCCAAGATAGCTTCAGTATGATCACATGATATGACGATCACACGATGTGACGATCGCACGGTATGACGATCACATGATATGACGATCACACGATGTGACAATTGCACAGTATGACGACCACATGATATGACGATCGCACGATGTGACAATTGCACAGTATGACGACCACATGATATGACGATCGCACGATGTGACGATCGCACGGTATGACGATCACATGATATGACGATCGCACGATGTGACGATCACATGACGATCGCGCGGTATGACGATCACGTGATATAACGATCACACGGTATGACGATCACACGGTATGACGATCACATCATATGACGATCGCACGGTAAGATGATCACATGATATGACGATTGCACGGCATGACGATCACATGATATGACGATAACACGCTATGATGAACACATATTACGATCGCACGGCATGACGATCATGTATGACGATCGCACGGTAGGACGATCGCATGATTTGACGATCGCACGGTATGACGATCACATAATGTGACGATCACGGTATGACGATCACACGATGTGAGGATCACACGGTATGACGATCACATGATATTTTGACACAGCATCATTCAGTCGCATTGCATCTTGTGATCACATGATGCAAAATTAGGGAAATAACTTTCATAGCACGAACAATCCTTTCAAAACAACAGAGAAAACCACATTGAAACATTAATTGACAAATACAACATTTTTGCTAAAATCTAATGGCAAGATATTATTTAAAAACAATCGTTTGTACAACCTTTGAGTTGATAAGGAAGATGTTTATCAGCATTAGATAAATAATCTATTTATTTACATAATGATATAATTAGATCAAACCTACCCAAATCAGGCGGTCCTTATTGTTCTATCGTCTAATAACACTGCGCGTACCTGATACAGAATTATAGGGTGGCCATGCCCGCGTTGTGTACACCGATTGTCATATGGATACGGCGAGTGGATCAATGAATAGAGTGATAAGGTGCCGCTGTTTGTATCTGATGATCACGGCAACGCGAGATGGCACTACCACAGGATGGCACTACCATCCTTCATCGGCACTGGAAGCATAAAGGTAAACAAGTGGTGCTCTGCACACAATGCCGCGTGACAGAGCCAAGCACAATGCCACGTAATTAGTTAATAAGTCGCCTATTTGGCACTCACGCGCTCTCGTGCCTTTACAGCGGAGGTCGTCCCCGTAGACATTTGGCTCTGAAAGGCATAATTGAACGAGCGCTACGCAAAGTCGGTCTTGGTACGATCCGCGAACCAGACATCGATCGAGGAAATGGAAAGCGACCTGACGGCGTTATATTCTTCCCCTTCTTTAGAGGGAAAAACCTTTGCTGGGATTGCACCTGCGTGGACACCTTCGCGACGAGTCACTTGCCTGGCACTGCTTTAGAGGCTGGCAGGGCTGCCAACGCGGCGTAATTGGCAAAACCAGCTGTCTCCTGATCCTCGACATCGGCCGACGATTATCTGCCGCCTCTGGGGACCCTCGTGAAACGTTCTGGCTGAAGCAGAGGCTAGGACTGGCTGTGCAACGTGGCAATGCTTTGAGTGTACAATTAGCTTGTAAGCCTATCAATTCGGGGCGTTATAGATCGGATTTTTGTTAATGTAGAGGAAGTAGGCTGTTACTCCAGCAGGGCTGGAGGCGGTAGTTGTATGGTTGGATGCCACAACTTCTGGCGAGTGTTGGGGCCAGGGGTCTCCCTACTCTTTGTGGGCCTTAGGAAATAATTGGTGGAGGCATCTTCCCAGGGCCTTCGGGCCCCATAAAAAAAAATGCATACAGGCGACATACCACGCATCTAAAGAGTCTACGGTGTGTTTTTACACGCCCTATTTCACGATCGCCCAGGTAATTGACTCGTGTATTAGTGGTGGGGATCGTTGGTGAATGGTGAATGATGGTGTTTGTTGGTGATTGCTTGTGATGGAAATTTGATGTAGTTTTATGTAAATATAGGTAATTATTATTGTATGAAATATTGTGTGAGTTTATTGAATTGCTTTGGCACATCCGCAAGAAATGTTAGCATGGTACATATCGACCTAGCTGTATGTGTAGAATATAATCCTTTATTTATATATCGTATCATTTAGTGTCGTAGGCACTGCTGTTATCGAATTTTCAATGGGCATTTATTGCAAGTCTTTGCTCAACTAATAAGATATTTAGAGGTACATTTAGCATTGTGATAGGATTTCAACTGGCTGAAGCTTTCGCTGCTTGCTCATTGTGGTTTTAAGGATGATGCCATGTTATGTATTCATATGAATGCAATATTATTTAGGTTCTTTGTTATCAAAGAGCAAAAGCTATAGTATTGGATTAAATCCAGCCGCTTTTTCCCACTGTATGTATTTATTTTCACAGTTACAGTATATCTACAGTAGAACATTGTCATCGCATGCAGTATTAGGCAGTAGCACACTGACATCGCTGACAGTATAGTTAGTAGCTACCCTACAGTATGAGTGACCTGGCAGTAGTACGGTGCCAGATCGGCTCCATCCATCACTGTCTCATGATCAGATATTATCTCGAGGCCTTCTCCACTGGAGACCGACCTCTAATTGCTGTATTTCATCTCTACGTGTCAATTTATGGATCATTAATCACTCGTCATATATATTCCGTTTGATATTTAGTCCGCTTTCTACTTGGAGCCGATGAACAAAGCTCCTTTCGCCTAGAGTGGATATTTCAGCACACATAGAATTTATTGCAATTCATTGCAAGCCATGTTGCATTATTGCAATTATTTGCTTGGGCCGTAGAGCTTAGGAGATTGCAAACATAAAGTTGCAAACATACAGACTTCAAACTATTATGTATGCTTACTTGCATATATCAGTGTCGGTTTTAGTTGTTGAAGCATTGGCAATAAATTTACATGTAGTTTTTTATTTATATGCGACATTTTTAATGAGCTAGTAAGTTCATGTTTGGTGTTATTGTTGGAATAAGATATTTTTTGTTTGTTATAATGATGGATTTCTTGCTCGATCAAAGAGATGATCAGCTCAATGTCATGTTATGTTTTGTATTATCTAATAAAGGGTATTGGTTTGGGCTTACTTAACTTGATTTTTTTTCCATTTGGTGTATTATAACGAACGTTCACTACATCCACTCTAACATTTTACTGTAGATCTGTGATGTAATGACCACAACCACCAAAAATTTATAGTATAAATCACGCCCAAGGTATATAATTAGCGAATCAAATATCAATGTACGATAAAAAACGAGAATAAAACGGAATCAAAACCAAAACAGAACGAAAACAAAACGAACTCCCCACTGTCAGATACGTTAATACTTAACCTAACCAACCACACCAAGAAGTACACATATCATGCTTTTAAATTGTAATTTTTCAGGGATTTATACGTTATCCATATCAAATCACTCTATATGGTTCCATTTTACGTAGTTTTTTTTATATCACACCATGGACACACATACACACTATAAGTGCGCATTTACAGGGTCGGTGCCGGTACTATGTAGGCATATACAGGGTCGGTGCCGGCACTGTGCCGGCACCATGCAGGCCTATACACACATTTGCACTAATATACAGGCTCATTCACCGTCTGTAACATTTTACTTTTGATTTGTGACTTCCAATAAAACTAAGTCCCTTTCTTTCATCACAAGATATTTATTGTGGTTCAGTTTTTACGTCATGTTATGTTAGAAGATCTAGTCATTCTCTCCTAACCATACCAATAATTATATATTTTTGTTCAAGTTTTGTGCTTACGTATGATATTTAGTAATTGATTTATGATTTATACATATCAAATATCTACACTTGACTCTACATTTTGATTTATGATTAGCATTTTGAATAAACTCTCCCAATTTTGCTTGAGTAAATTTTAGTTCATCTTCATATGTAAGTTTCGGCATTTGTTTGAATGTTGTTGGAAATTCATATTATTTATTTCTCGTGAGATTCATGTATGAGCGTTGTTCGATATCTCCCATGTATTGCTTTTAAAGTCGGTATCTGTCATAGGCAGGCTGCATTATTCCAAATTTCTAGTCAGGGCTCGGTGGTGTTATAAGATGGTACTTTTGTTCTAGCTTCCACTGTTTAACCTAACCATGAATTATGTGTCATCGATCGAGATTTTTTCATGTTTACGTATGATATTCAGTCAGTGTTTAAATATTTATGCATAACAAATATCTCCACTTGGCTCTACATTTTAATCTATCCTTTGCAGTTTAGATACACTTCCAATTTTCGATCGAGTAAATACCCCCCTCCCCACCACCATTTCAAACTTTGATCGTTTGAATGTTACAGGTAATTTATATAATTTTTGATTTTGACATAAGTTTTACATTACTTTCACCTGTTATTCGTACCCAACCTAACCTAACCTATCTTGACCATGCTTATGTAAAATATTCGGTCATTGATTTATACTTTATACACATGATTCTCTCCACCTGATCGTTATATCACTTACACCCAGTTCTTCTTTTGCCTTATTTAGCAAAAATCAACCATTTTGTGCGTTGGTTATTTGGATGTTATAAGTAATTCATAGTCGTCACCAGTTTCATACGAACGGATACATGGTCTCACACTATGTTTTCTTATTTTACTTCAATATCTCCTACCACTACATCCGTTGATGCCTTACACCTACGATTGACATTCTCTCTCCTATAATTTTCAAATTTATGAAGATGACTATGTTTGAGATGACGCCACACATTACTTGTGGATTTATGTTTATTTAATTGTATATTTTTTCTGCACAGATTACAGACTCCCGTTACCCCGTCACTTTCAAACAAACGGTGTTTCAAGCTCTACCCTATCCGTCCACAACAGAACCACAAACTTGACTGAGCAAGATCTGACCGGACTTTGATTTATATCATACCAATCTGTAACACATCTAGATTATTCACCCCCCAAGATAGATAGGTCTGTGGCAATGTTTAAATTGTGATGAGCGGCATTTTTGAGCTTTGTTTCATTCCTTGAAACATATTTGTCTACCGATTTCGACAATTCGATGTTACCTCCGACTGACTGAGTTGATGTATTTTATTGTAATTCATTGCTTAACTTCTGAGTTGTTAGGATAATATAAACATTGTATTAGGGATTTACATGGTTTATTATTGTTTTATTAGTAGTATTTACAGATCTTGCTGGCATCATCAATGCTATCTATCTCGTTGTTTTGATTTGGATCATCATGGTTCATACATCCAACCATACTCATCATCACTATGTTTCAGTTTTCTCTCAAAATCCTTCATATACTTCATCATACCTCCGATACGAATACCGCAAAATGTTCCATTCCCGTGAGTCTACAGATGTATTGCTTTTTCTCCGGGAACTTTAATTATTCGAATTTTCTCCAATTCAAAGTAATTCAGATCTTCATCCGAAAGAAATTGTTGCATACGATCCAAATTTTTTTTTGTTCTTAGGTAAAATTTATTTTCCACTACCTCAGCTTTATTACACTTGTGAAGATTTTCTGCTTGGGTCATATCAATTTCGAGATTTACCTTCTTATTTTCTTTGAACTCCGTTACATACGACTAAAATGTATTGACATCAATTACCCAAATCCTGCTACCTTTATTCTCAATCTATATATGAATAATAGTTCCCACTCTTGTGATTCTTGTTCTACGCATTTGAAAAAAAAATGTTATTTTCAACAGTAGTCAATATTTTTTGGAACCAAGCCAAATCATCTTAGAAAGATTTTTTCATCCAACACACGTTAACAAATTTTTGAGACGTGAACATTCATTTTGTTTATTCTATGACGAAACGTACGTCTCCGCTTGGAACGAATTCTCATAACAAAGCCTGAATTATTCAATAATTTCTAACTGTATAAACTGCAAACGGTCAACAAACATTTATAAAAATAATACACGTGGGAAATAAGCATCTAGTAAAGACATGCGAGCGAATAGCATAATTGAAATCTACATTCAACTAATGGAGTATTTTAACACTAACACTCTACACAAAACCGGTAGACTAGTTCTCTCAGACGACTTGGAACCGGACCCAAATCCAATGCCGAGAGGTAAAACATACCAATATTTTGAACCACTACATTCAATTAAGCGTATTTTATAGCCAGCATTGCATAAAATTAGGCAAATTTATACCTAATACAGATCAAAAACACACTAACAACAACTATAAAAATACCTTAATAAGATTCTCTACTCTATTCTAACCGACAATGATTAACTATGATATACGGTGCATCCTACCACACTCAGATGATAAATCATACTCCAATATTCTACGTGATCTGGTTAACGACTAAGATCGTATACTAACATAACAGCATAACAGTCATACCGAAAAAAATACCTGACATTTAAACCAAACACTGAGTTCATTAATAAAGTAATAATACTACGGTATCCGTTCAATGACATAACAAATTTCTTGACCATAAGAAGTTACTATGTACATCGTAAAATCTAATACGGGTAATCATATCCAATTCCTATGTAGCTAAGCCTAAATACGGAACATCCTCATAAAACAGAAGCAAAAGCATGTATTATCTTGCAAAAAAATGGAATCTACAGGGGGAATAATATTTTTTGGAAAACATAGACGTACATACTGATAAGAAACGGGAGCGCCTAACAAAAGAGTCAATACATCAACACTATAATCAAAATTGTAAGCTAAACTAAAACGTATACATACCCCAATCAATAAATAAGGGGAATAGGCCAGCAATAACTGCGTTTGATGTATAACAGTGACCTAGAATAAATTAAGAGGAGTACTTCTACATAAATAATGCATAGAATGTAAAATTTTGCAGAATTTTGATGATAAATCAAACATCACTAGTAAATTGTTACAAATTGAACCCCCTCTCCACGCTAACTACCCATTCAATAGTTTCATATCGATCAAGAAACCTGATAGCTATGTCTAACTTACCAAACATTTTTTGGATATAGGCAAAACATCACAATACTACAATCATAATGGCAAGCTATGAACAGATGGCTGCCACACCGAGTAGTTTTATTCCTAAGTACCCGTAACAAAACATTAAATATATATTTTATACCCCATAATAAGAAAACCGCCTAGAATATCAATTCAAACAAGCTAAATCGTTAGCTAACAACCGAGTGAGGTGTAATTCCTTAATAAAAATTAACTTGCATTCTGTATATAATCAAGACGTAAAATAACTACACAATGTAACAAAAAACACGACTATACGATAAACTTACCGAGCTACACATCTCTGTTTATCCTATCAATATATCATCACTTAATTGCGCTATGTAATGCGTGATACTCCTGGTGAAAACACACTAATTAACTGACTCAAATGCATTTTAACCGTTAATTTGTCCGATTTGGGCTACGTACTGATGATACCCAGGCGGAGTCGTTACATCTCAAAGTTGCGATAATGAATAATACAGCAAGTGGTCACGTATACCCAAAACAGCAATCCGTAGGAAATAAACTTATATAAGTACTTTAAACAATAAAAAACATTCATAATAAAATGATCAAAATACAACAAAAAAGCACGAATTAAACGTCCGAATAAAATAGTCGATTTATCGTTGCTTGACGAGGTGTCACTCTCGACCGAGTAACAGCGCGTATCATCGATAAACTGAGACCGCCAAGTGCCTCTGACGCCTCCGATCAAGATAAGCCCAGAGGGACAGCCGGAGACTTTACCTACGCCTCGTACAGTGACCGGCGTCCACCGTTGGACTCATAGATATGTTCCCGGATATATGGTAAGCCCGTGTAATTCAGTGAAAAAACGTGTTATACATCTATTATCAATAAATGATATATAACTTATAACTGTGTGTTTGCAATATCCAAAACTCAAAGGCCTAAGCAAAGAATTGCAATTATGCAACATGGCTTGCAAGAAATGTGATGTGTGCTGACAGATCCACTCTAGGCGAAAGGAGCTTTGTTCATCGGCTCCAAGTAGAAAGCGGACTAAATATTGAACGGAATATATATGACGAGTGATTAATGATCCATAAATTGACATGTAGAGATGAAATACAGCAATTAGAGGTCGGTCTCGAGTGGAGGGGGCCTCGAGATAACATCTGATCCTGAGACAGTGATGGATGGAGCCGATCTGGCGCCGTACTACTGCCAGGTCACTCATACTGTAGGGTAGCTACTAACTATACTTACGTCAGTGATGTCAGTGTGCTACTGCCTAATACTGCCTGCGATGACAGTGTCCTACTGTAAATATACTGTAACTGTGGAAATAAGTGGGTACAATGGGAAAAAGTGGCTGGATTTAATCCAACACTATAGCTTTTGCTCTATAATAACAAAAAACCTACATAATACTGCATTCATATAAATACATAACATGGCATCATCCTTAAAACCACATTGAGCAAGCAGCAAAAGCATCAGTCAGTTGAAATCCTATCACAATGCTAAACAACATATTGATTGAGCAAAGACTTGCGATAATTGCCATTGAAAATTCGATAACAGCGGTACCTATGACACCAAATAATACGATATATAAATAAAGAATTATATCCTACACATACAGCCAGTCCGATATGTACATTTCTTGCGGATATGCCAAAGCAATTCAATGAACAACATAAATCCATACAATAATACTTACCTATATTTACATAATACTACACCAAATTTCCATCACAAACAATCACCAAAAAACACCACCGTTCACCAACAATCACCACCACTCATACCTGAGTAACTCACCTGGGCGATCGTGAAATAGGGCGTGCAGAAAGCCCCGTAGACTTTTTAGATGCGTGTTAGGTCACTTATTTGCAAATAGGCGACATATTAACTTCTCACGTAACTGTCTCCCCTGTCACCAAATGTGTAGGTCTGGTGGCTGCAACTTGATAGCCCAGTCATTATAATACCCCAGGGTTCGAGCTTCATCCCTAATAGTTAACCTTGAGTATTGAATGACATTCGAAGACGTTGTATTTAGAGGTCGGCTGTTTTGCTAGATAATTATACAATAAAATGTTTTAACTCAGTATCCTATAATGAAACAAAGAAGATACTGACGGAGATATCGTAATACTAATCATATTTAAAGAAAAAATATCAAACTGGGTCAGCAACAGTAATTTATATAATAGTAAAAATATACATTGTCATCCAAAATTGTCGATAACATAGTAGGGTTGATGAGATCCGCTTTAAAGTTTTTATATCACATATCTTTACTTCTATGTTATAGTTATCATATCAACTAACCAGCAACTATAATGTGATGAGCACTCTCTCTAGCAGCATTCAAACTGATCATGACCAATCGTTCGGTTCATCAATGCCCCCCAATACTATGTTTCAAAGTATGCTGGATATTAATCCCTTTCAAAGAACTCATTCACTTGGTAGGAGTATTCAACCTGTAAGGTGACCATCTATATAAAGTACTATTGCATTGGAAACCTCGTACTTGATTTATTAACACATAAAGATTGTACCTTTCGCAAACACACGTGCATGTTGTTAGCGCCATGGAGCCAGCGCCTTTAAAAACAACCCTCACAACATCACACTTTAAATGTTAACAGCCAATTTCGTGAGCATAATCTGTTCTTCGCTGATATTAAAGGTCCACACAAGGCTTAATATTCGCTTGAATAGGCACATAAACTTTCAATCAGCAAACTTTCTTTTAGCCCAAATTAATAACAGAGGCTTCAGACACTCGTACATTACTTCATCACACGCAGAGGTACGTTCGGCACAAGAACGACTGACACACATTTATACCAGTGAGGAAACAAATTATTAGTTTATCCAACTGTTATAAAAAAGAGACGATCTCTTTGTTGTTGAAATAGACTATAATTAACCAACCGCTAAAAAATAGCTTTGTGATGTGATGAAATAAATACTCAAGTATCGAACCGTATTAAGACGACGGTATACCTTCCCCGTCTTGAATCAAGATAATAATTCAACCATCATCTAATAACAATTTAACCATCATCCAATAATAATTCAACCATCATCCAATAATAATTCAACCATCATGTAATATGAATGCTATGCATTCCTATTAGGCCAGCGTGATCCAGTCTGACATCAGGAGGGGCACGACAAGCGCTCTCGCCGGGGGCAGTCACGAGGGTAGACATATCCTCTAGATGGAGCAGCAATCAGGCCAGACATGCCCGCGCAGTTGAGTAGCCACGAGGTAAGACATACCCTCTCGGTTGGGCGGACCTGAGACCAGACACGCCCTCTCAGTGGGCAGTCATGCGGTCAGACACGCCCTCTTAGTGGGCAGTCATGTGGCCAGACACGCCCTCTCTTTGGGCAGTCATGCGGTCCGGCATGCCCTCTCAGTGGGCAGTCATGTGGTCCGACACGCCCTCTCAGTGGGCATTCATGTGGTCAGACACGCCCTCTCAGTGGGCAGTCATGTGGTCAGACACGCCCTCTTAGTGGGCAGTCATGTGGCCAGACACGCCCTCTTAGTGGGCAGTCATGTGGTCCGACACGCCCTCTCAGTGGGCAGTCATATGGCCAGACACGCCCTCTTAGTGGGCAGTCATGTGGCCAGACACGCCCTCTTAGTGGGCAATCATGTGGCCAAACACGTCCTCTCAGTGGGCAGTCATGTGGTCCGACACGCCCTCTCAGTGGGCAGTCATGTGGCCAGATATGCGATCTTGGTGGAAAGCGTTTAGGTATGACGTGCTCACTCGGTGGGGCTTCTGAGGTGCTCGACACACTCTCACTGTGGCACCCATGTGGTCATACTTGCGATCTTGGTGGAAAGCTTTCAGGTGTGACGTGCTCACTCGGTGGGGCTTCCGTGGTGCCCGACATAACTCTTTCAGTGAGGCACCCATGTGGCCAGATATGTGATCTCGGTGGAGAGCGTTTAGGTAAGACATGCTCACTCGGTGGGGCATCCGAGGTGCTCGACATGCTTTTTCAGTGGGGCAGCCACGAATCCAGACAAGTTCTCTCCGGGGAGCAGCCTTCAGGCCGAACTTACTCTATCGGTTGGGCAGACTTCAGGCCAGACATACTTTCTTGGTGGGACAGCCGTAGCGCTTGACTGATATGGCCTCACGGTGGGAAAGCCATGAGGTCAGACATGCCCTGACATGCCTTCTCAGTGGGGGCAGACACGGTTTGCAGGATTATCACTGGTGCCCTCTGGCGCCAGATACCATGAGCTGTGGTTCCGAGTACAAGGACACTTGATAATGCGGCTAATTGTTCCGGTGGGATTGTTTACAATGGACTTTGTTGGACGGTTATAGTATCCAGAAACGCTTAACGAGTATTTTGTCCAAAACTTCTATGGTAAACGTTGCCAATGCAATGAGTAATGTACCTAGAAAGTGTCTCTGTCCAGCACGGCTGGAGGACCGACTGCGTTGTAAGCTGCCCGCACCGATAGATACCATGAAATTGAAACATTTATAAATACGAGACGAATGTGGAACTGTCCGCCCCGATAGACGCAATAACATTTAAACATTTATAAATACGAGACAAATGTGTAACTGCCCACACCGATAGATTCATTCATAACATTTAAACATTTAGTATGCGAGACAAATGTGCAACTACCCGCGCCGATAGCTAACATAGTATTTGAATTTTATAAAACGAGAAAAATCTGTAAATTCTCGTCATGCAAGAATTTATTGAGCGTATCCAGTTGCTACCGGTGCGTCTTTAACTGTGGAAGTTGTTGCACCAGATTTGTATTCCTGTAACGTATAGCAACCGCCGAAAATAGAAGAGTTAACCGGGTCGTAGGTAGGACGTAAGAGTCAACTAGACACTGATGGTTAATACAGAGTTTTCTGGATATTTCGGGTCGAGAACAGAGGCGAAAAAATAGCGTTCAGGCAGAATATAAGTCAAATAATAGCAAGAGTATCAAACGGGACCAATTAGGAGCTAGAACGCAGTACAACTTGGCTTATTAAATGTAAATCTTTGAACCGTGGTACACTAATATGATTTACAGCAATACCATACAGTAGAGCCACAAATTTATTGGTTTTATTTTTCTGGCACTTCTTTTACCAATCAAAATTTAGAGCAAGAAGTATTTATTTTTGAAGGATTTATGTAGATATTGTTTTAGACGATGCTAGTGAACTCATGTACATGTTTTTTTTGTGTAAGTTACTTTGTGTGTAATAAACATGGGCAACAGAACGCATATAAGATCTGTCGAAACTGATCAGAGCCAGGAAAAGCCCTGTAGGCTTTGCAAACCATACGTAGAACATAACACCACGCAGTTTCTTTTGATGCTGAGGCTGAACCCATTGGCTGCCATTGTTTCAATACCACGCAACGACGATACAGAACTCAATGGAAGACAACTTCAATAGCACTGAACAGTTTCTTTGGGTCATTCGAGCAACTGTGAGTTAATTTTAACGGAATGAAAACAAGTGTCCTTAGATCTAAAAGATTTTGTTTGTATTAAGTGGTATCCACAACTTTTGGTTCCATGCTGTTCAAGTACAGGTTCAGTATCGTAAAGGGTGCAGACAGTGCGAATGTGCTCAAACAAAAACGAGCCGTTTGCCTTACGGCTAGCACGCTCGGTGAAGAATGTCGATCCTAACGGTCTAAAACACAACCTTGTAGAGCCTTTCGGAAGGCATGGCACAGATGTG
Source organism: Gammarus roeselii (assembly GCA_016164225.1). Classification (NCBI taxonomy): domain Eukaryota; kingdom Metazoa; phylum Arthropoda; class Malacostraca; order Amphipoda; family Gammaridae; genus Gammarus; species Gammarus roeselii. The sequence continues at coordinate 1,364 of SDVV010002348.1, read as the reverse complement.
GGCTGCAATGGACGCTTACTAAATGTTCCAGAGCCTCAATGCAAACATGGCGCAGACGTGGCCTGCAACGGATCCCTAACAAATGTTTGTCTTTCTGCAGACATGGCACAGATGTGGGCTGCAACGGGCCTAAACCAAATGTTCCAGCCTTTCTGCAGACATGGCACAAATGTGGACAGCAACGAGCCCTTTCCAAATGCTCTAGTATTTCTGCAAACATGTCACAGATATGGGCTGCAACAGCCCTTATGAAATGTCGAGTCTTTCTGCAGACATGGCACAGGTGTGGGCTGCAACGGACCCCTACCAAATATTCTAGTGTTTCTGCAGGCATGGCACAGGCGTGTTATGCAACAGGACGGACCCTTGCCAAATGTTCTAGTATTTCTGCAAACATGGCTCTGGCGTGGTAGGCAAAGAGCCCTTACCACACGTTAAAGAGCTTTGGTGCAGACGCAACACAGATGTGGGCTGCAAGCTGCTCCGGGCCCCTACCTGATATTCCGAAGCCTTAGTGAAGACATAGCACAGATATGGGAAGCAACCTACCCTTACCAATGCTCTTGATCCTGGCAAAACCAAATGTTTGAGAGCCTTCCTTCAGAAATGGCACATATGTGGGATACAGCTAGATCTTACCAAACGCTCGAGAACCTTTCATCAAACATGGCAGATACGGGCTCGAAGTAACTTGCCAAATGTTCCGGAGCCTTACTTCTGGCACAGACGTAGGCTCTTGCCTAATATCACAGAGACCTAATTTACAGATGTGGGCATCAACAGGATTGAACCAAATGCTTTTGAACATTTTTAAAGGGCAAAACAAGATTACCAAATGCACTCCTCGTTTGGCACGAATTCCTCTGCTAGTTCTAACGACCATGAATTTGCTATACGGATAGACAAGCTGAGGCTACACGCTATCCGTGGCTTACACTTTGTTGAAAACAAAATAGTACACTAAAATATATTTTCGATTGGCACATTACATTTGATTTCATTGCTATAACAGACCTGATGCTGCAAATAAATGTTCTATCCTGTTGGCCTAGAAAAAATATGAAATCCTTGTTAATATATTGGGTAGAGCATAGGTATTGCCATTATTAACACTAATTACCATGCTGGTAAAATTAAACATAAGTAGAAAATATAATTTTGAGCCAGGTTGTATTGGTGAATTTGTCTATGGTGCAGCAGAGAGAAGATAAAACACGTCAACAACTAAATAGTAGAAGTTGCCGAAGGTTACTTGATTGCTCTGGGACAATATTGTGTATCAATTGTTTCTATCAGACATGGCGCCAAACGGTATCGGAAGATCGTTATCGTATGTCAGGCTGTTGAGCAATGCAGAAACAATA
>SDVV010002347.1:0-23243 GCA_016164225.1 Gammarus roeselii | reverse complement strand
TCATGAAGCATATGCAGTCGCTGAAATATGTTCTCACTATAAAACTATATAAACATCAAAATGATCTGAATCAGACAATATAACATTGCCCCGTTCAGAAGCGAAGGATTCACCACGAGTACGTGGGGATCTTCTATATTGACGTACCCACTTTGTCGATAAAAATTTATAAAAATATCTTAAGAAGTCATTATGCGCTGGATATCTCTCGGGCATCATATATTTCAAAGCGTTTTGTCTCTACGCTACAAACCCAGAATAAAGTAGTGACAAATTAGCAATATAAACATGAAATAAATTCACATTGAAACATGGGAAGGTGAACAAAGGTAATAGCGTGGGAACTGATACGGCTCCTTGCATCTTGATCGGCATATCAAATTGACAAATATTGTGACACTTTTCCGAGTCAGGTACTACAAAAGGTGAGAAATATAATAAAAAAATCACCATTTACATGATACTGATCTCAATAATAAAGATTCCGATAGAATTTGAACGCAAAACGTTTTTTCTAACTCACATAGAGGTATATTTCCTGGTATTTTGGTTTCTTGCTTCTCTCTCCAAGGCAAGGTACGTCGGCATCTGTTGATATCAAATTTTCTACAAAATCGCTTCCAAGAATGTAAACAAATGGAACAATTCAAAACACATGATATTAAAATAAATCCGTCGAACGTCCATGTCAGTTAACGATAGTTGGTCTGCCTGTTCCATGTTTCCATAAGTGAAACATGTAACTTCTCCAATTATGAATCAAGCAAACAAATCAAAATGAAATGCTGTAAACTGAAAAGATATGAAGGATTTCATATTACAAGGATTTCATGCAAGGAAGTCATCAGTAGTGAAGCAGATTTACAGCGCGTTCGAGGTAATCATAGAATGTTTCTATATCACTCCCTAGGTAAAATGATTTGAGAGCCTATCAAAAGAATCCCATGATGTCATGTGACAAAGGACTTTGGAATAGTAAGATGAAACAACCCATTGAAACAATATATTGTTGATCATCTTTAACAAAGTACTAAGAATCCCACGCTTCTAGGTGCTCATATGCGGCCTAATTTGGGTTCCCTGTTTTCGCAAATATACTAAAATGTATGTTCCTTTCTCCGGTCTAGTATTCAGCTGGTAAGGGTGACGGCAGGCACGGCGATGCTGCGTTCATCTCGGAAGTAATTCCGTTTGAGTTTCCGTTCATCACGCCAAAAAGGAACGGTGTTCATTGTATCGTTACCTGACTGCAGAGGAACGTTGTTCGTTGTATCGTTTTCTGACTGCAAAGGAACGTTGTTTATTGTATTGTTACCTGACTGCAAAGGAACGTTGTTCATTGTATCGTAACCTGACTGCAAAAGAAACGTTGTTCATTGTTTCGTTACGTGACTGAAAAGGAACATTGTTCGTTCTATCGTCGCCTGACTGCATAGGAACGATGTTCATTGTATCGTTACCTGACTGCAAATGAACTTTGTTCGATCTATCGTTACCTGACTGCAAATGAACGTTGTTTATTGTATCGTTACTTGACTGTAGAGGAACGTTGTTCATTGTATCGTTACCTGACTGCAAAGAAACGCATTCAGGAACGTTGTTTATTGTATCGTTACCTGACTGCAAAGGAACGTTGTTCATTTTATCGTTTGACTGCAACAGAACGTTGTTCGTTGTATCGTTACCTGACTGCAAAGGAAAGATGTTCATTGTATCGTTATCTGACAGTAAAAGAACGTTGTTCGTTGTATCGTTACCTGACTGCAAAGGAACGTTGTTTATTGTATCGTTACCTGACTGCAAAGGAACGTTGTTCATTGTAGTGTCACCTGACTGCAAAAATCGTTGTTCATTGTATCGTTACCTGACTGCAAAGGAACGTTGTTCAATGTATCGTAACCTGACTGAGAAGGAGTGTTTTTTCATTTTATCGTAACCTGACTGCTGAAAAACGTTGTCCATTGGATCGCTACCTGACTGCAAAGAAACGCTGTTCATTGTATAGTTACTTGACTGCAAAAGACCGTTGTTCATTTTATCGTTACCTGACTGCAAAGGAACGTTTTTCGTTGTATCGTTACCTGATTGCAATAGAACGTTGTTCATAGTATTGTTACCTAACTGAAAAGGATTGTTGTTCGTTGAATCGTTACCTGAATGCAAAGGAACGTTGCTCATTGTATCGTTACCTGACTGCAAAGGAACTTTGTTCATTGTATCGTTACCTGACAGCAGAGGAACCATGTTCATTGTATCGTTACCTGACTGCAAAAGAACGTTATTCATTGCATCCTAACCTGACTGCAGAGGAACTTTGTTAATTGTGTCGTTACCTGACTGCAAAGGAACGTTGTTTATTGTATCGTTACCTGACTGCAATGGAACGGAGTTCGTTGTACAGTTACCTGACTGCAAAGGAACCATGTTATTGTATCATTACCTGACTCCAAAAGAACGTTTTTTGTTGTATCGTTACCTGACTGCAAAGGAGCGTTGTTTATTGTAGCGTTACCTGACTGCAAATGAACGTTGTTCATTGTATCATTACCTGACTGCAAAGGAACGATATTCATTATATCGTTACCTGACTGCAAAGAAACGTTGTACATGGTATCGTTACCTGACCGTAAAGAAATGCTGTTCATCGTTTCGTTACCTGACTGCAAAGGAACGTCGTTCATTGAATCGTTACCTGATTGCAAAAGAACGTTGTTCATTGTACCGTTGCATGACTGAAAAGGAACGTTGTTCGTTGTATCGTTACCTGACTGCAGAGGAACGTTGTTCATTGTATCGTTACCTGACTGCAAAGGAATGTTGTTCATTGTATAGTTACCTGACTGCTAAGGAACGTTGTTCGTTGTATCGTTGCCGGACTGCAAAGAAACGTTGTTTATTATATCGTTACCTGACTGCAAAGGAACGTTAATCATTTTATCATTACCTGACTGCAATGGAACGTTGTTCATTATATCGTTACCTGACTGCAAAGGAATGTGGTTCATTGTATCGTTACCTGATTGCAAATGGACGTTGTTCATTGTACCGTTACCTGACTGAAAAGGAACGTTGTTCGTTGTATCGTTACCTGATTGCAAAAGAACGTTGTAAATTTTACCGTTACCTGACTGAAAAGGAACGTTGTTCGTTGTATCGTTACCTGACTGCGAAGAAACGTTGTTCATTGTATCGTCACCTGACTGCAAAGGAACGTTGTTCATTGTGTCGTTACCTGCCTGCAATAGAACATTGTTCATTGTATCGTAACTGACTGCAGAGGAACGTTGTTCATTGTATCGTTACCTGACTGAGGAGGAACGTTTTTTATTTTATCGCAACCTGACTACAAAGGATGTTGTTCATTGTATAGTTACCTGACTGCAAAGGAACGTTTTTCATTGTATCGTTACCTGATTGCAAAAGAACGTTGTTCATTGTACAGTTACCTGACTGAAAAGGAACGTTGTTCGTTGTATCGTTACCTGACTGCAAAGGAACGTTGTTCATTGTATCGTTACCTGACTGCAAAGGAACTTTGTTCATTGTATCGTTACCTGACTGCAAAGGAACGTTGTTCATTGTATCGTTACTTGACTGCCAAGGGACGTTGTTCGTTGTATCGTTAACTGACTGCAAAGAAACGCTGTTCATTGTATCGTTACCTGACTGCAAAAGAACGTTGTTGATTGTATCGTGAGCTGACTGCAAACGAACGTTGTTCATTGTATCGTTACCTAATTGCAAAACAACGTTGTTCGTTGTATCGTTTTCTGACTGTAAAGAAACGTTGTTCTTTGTATCGTTACCTGACTGCAGAGGAACGTTAATCATTGTATCGTTACCTGACTGAGAAGGAACGTTGTTCATTGTATCGTTACCTGACTGCAAAGAACGTTGTTCATTGTGTCGATACCTGACTGCAAAGAAACGCTGTTCATTGTATAGTTACTTGACTGCAAAGGAACGTTGTTCATTTTATCGTTACCTGACTGCAAAGGAACGTTTTTCGTTGTATCGTTACCTGATTGCAATAGAACGTTGTTCATTGTATTGTTACCTAACTGAAAAGGATTGTTGTTCGTTGTATCGTTACCTGAATGCAAAGGAACGTTGCTCATTGTATCGTTACCTGACTGCAAAGGAACTTTGTTCATTTATCGTTACCTGACTGCAGAGGAACAATATCTATTTTATCATTACCTGACTGCAAAAGAACGTTGTTCATCGTATCGTTACCTTACTGCAAAGGAACGTTGTTCATTTTATCGTTACCTGACTGCAAAAAACGTTTATCGTTTTATCGCTCTCTGACTGCAAAGAAACTCTGTTCATTGTATAGTTACTTGACTGCAAAGGAACGTTGTTCATTTTATCGTTACCTGACTGCAAAGGAACGGAGTTCGTTGTACCGTTACCTGACTGCAAAGGAACCATGTTATTGTTTCATTACCTGACTCCAAAGGAACGTTTTTTGTTGTATCGTAACCTGACTGCAAAGGAACATTGTTCATTGTATCGTTACCTGACTGCAAATGAACGTTGTTCATTGTATCATTACCTGATTGCAAAGGAACGATATTCATTGTATCGTTACCTGACTGCAAAAAACGTTGTTCATGGTATCGTTACCTGACTGTAAAGAAATGCTGTTCATTGTATCGTTGCCTGACTGCAAAGGAACGTTGTTCATTGTATAGTTACCTGACTGCAAAGGAACGTTGTTCATTGTATCGTTACCTGATTGCAAAAGAACGTTGTTCATTGTACCGTTACCTGACTGAAAAGAAACGTTGTTCGTTGTATCGTTACCTGACTGCGAAGGAACGTTGTTCATTGTATCATTACCTGACTGAAAAGGAATGTTGTTCATTGTATCGTTACCTGACTGCAAAGGAACGTTGTTCGTTGTATCGTTGCCGGACTGCAAAGGAACGTTGTTTATTATATCGTTACCTGACTGCAAAGGAACGTTGATCATTTTATAATCACCTGACTGCAATGGAACTTTGTTCATTGTATCGTTTTCTGACTGCAAAGGAACGTGGTTCATTGTATCGTTGCCTGACGTTGTTCGTTGTATCGTTACCTGACTGCAAAGGAACGTTGTTCATTGTAACGTCACCTGACTGCAAAGGAACGTTGTTCATTGTGTCGTTACTTGCCTGCAATAGAACGTTGTTCATTGTATCGTACCTGACTGCAGAGGAACGTTGTTCATTGTATCGTTACCTGGCTGAGAAGGAACGTTTTTTATTTTATCGCAACCTGACTGCTGAGGAACGTTGTACATTATATCGTTACCTGACTTCAAAGAAACGTTGTTCATTGTATCGTTACCTGACTTCGAAGAAACATTGTTCGTTGTATCGCTACCTGACTGCAAAATAACGATGTTCATTGTATCGTTACCTGATTGCAAAGGAACGTTGTTTATTGTATCGCTACCTGACTGCAAAGGAACGTTGTTCATTGTATTGTCACCTGACTGCAGAAATCGTTGTTCGTTGTATCGTTACCTGACTGTGAAGGAACATTGTTCATTGTATCGTTATCTGATTGTACAGGAACGCTGTTCATTGTATCGTTACCTGACTGCAAAGGAACGTTGTTCATTGTATCTTTACCTGACTTCAAAGGAACGTTGTTCATTGTATCGTTACCATTCTGCAAAGGAACGTTGTTTATTGTATCGTTACTTGACTGCAAAGGAACGTTGTTTGGTGTATAGTTACCTGACTGCAAAGGAACGTTGTTCGTATGAACGTTACCTGACTGCAAAGAAACGCTGTTCATTGTATTGTTACCAGACTGTTGAGGAACGTTGTTTATTTTATCGTTACCTGACTGCAAAGGAACGTTGTTCCATGTATCGTTACCTGACTGCAGAGGAACAATATCCATTGTATCGTTACCTGACAACGAAGGATCGTTGTTCATTGAATCGTTACCTGACTGCAAAGGAACCTTATTCGTTGTAACATTACCTGACTACAATGGGAAGTTGTCCATTGTATCGATACCTGACTATACAGGAACGTTGTTCGTTGTTTCGTTACCTGACTGCAAATGAACGTTGTTCATTGTATCGTTACCTGACTGCAAAGGAACGTTGTTCATTGAATCGTTACATGACTGCGAAGGAACGTTGTTCATTGTAATGTTACCAGACTGCAAAGAAACGTTGTTCATTGCATCGTTATCTGACTGCCGAGGAAGGTTTTTCGTTGTATCGTTAACAGACTGCAATGGAACGTTGTTCATTGTATCGTTACCTGACTGCAAAGGAACGTTGTTCATTGTATCGTAACCTGACTGCAGAGGAACGATGTTCATCGTATCGTTACCTGAAAGCAAAGGAACGTTATTCATTGTATCGTTACCTGACTGCGAAGGAATATTGTTCATTGTATCGAAACCTGACTGCAAAGGAACGTTGTTCATTGTATCGTTACCTGACTGCAAAGGAACGTTGTTCGTTTTATTGTTACCTGACTGCAAAGCAACGATGTTCATTGTATCTTTACCTAACTGTGAAGGAACGTTGTTCCTTGTATCGTTACCTCACTTCAAAGGAACATTGTTCGTTGTATCGTTACCTGACTGCAAAGGAACAATGTTCATTGTATCGTTACCTGACTGTCAAGGAACGCTGTTCGTTGTATCGTTACCTGATTTCAGAGGAACGTTGTTCATCGAATTGTTACCTGACTGCAAAAACGTTGTTCATTGTATCGTTACCTGACTGCAAAGGAACGTTGTTCATTGTATCGTTACCTGACAGCAATGGAACGTTGTTCATTGTATCGTTACCTGATTGCAGAGGAACGTTGTTCATTGTATTGTTACCTAACTGAAAAGGATTGTTGTTCGTTGTATCATTACCTGACTGCAAAGGAACGTTGCCCATTGTAACGTTACCTGACTGCAGAGGAACCTTATTCGTTGTAACATTACCTGACTACAATGGGAAGTTGTCCATTGTATCGATACCTGACTATACAGGAACGTTGTTCGTTGTTTCGTTACCTGACTGCAAATGAACGTTGTTCATTGTATCGTTACCTGACTGCAAAGGAACGTTGTTCATTGAATCGTTACATGACTGCGAAGGAACGTTGTTCATTGTAATGTTACCAGACTGCAAAGAAACGTTGTTCATTGCATCGTTAACTGACTGCCGAGGAAGGTTTTTCGTTGTATCGTTAACAGACTGCAAAGGAACGTTGTTCATTGTATCGTTACCTGACAGCAATGGAACGTTGTTCATTGTATCGTTACCTGACTGCAAAGGAACGTTGTTCATTGTACCGTTACCTGACTGAAAAGGAACGTTGTTCGTTGTATCGTTACCTGACTGCAAAGGAACGTTGTTCATTGTATCGTCACTTGACTGCCAAGGGACGTTGTTCGTTGTATCGTTAACTGACTGCAAAGAAACGCTGTTCATTGTATCGTTACCTGACTGCAAAGGAACGTTGTTGATTGTATCGTGACTTGACTGCAAACGAACGTTGTTCATTGTATCGTTACCTGATTGCAAGAGAACGTTGTTAATTGTATCGTTTTCTGACTGTAAAGGAACGTTGTTCGTTGTATCGTTACCTGACTGCAAGAGAACGTTAATCATTGTATCGTTACCTGACTGTAAAGGAACGTTGTTCATTGTATCGTTACCTGACTGCAAAAAACATTGTTCATTGTATCGTTACCTGACAGCAAACAAACGCTGTTCATTGTATAGTTACTTGACTGCAAAGAAACGTTGTTCATTTTATCGTTACCTGACTGCAAAGGAACGTTTTTCGTTGTATCGTTACCTGATTGCAATAGAACGTTGTTCATTGTATTGTTACCTAACTGAAAAGGATTGTTGTTCGTTGTATCGTTACCTGAATGCAAAGGAACGTTGCTTATTGTATCGTTACCTGACTGCAAAGGAACGTTGTTCATTGCATCGTAACCTGACTGCAGATGAACTTTGTCGATTGTGTCGTTACCTGACTGCAAAGGAACGTTGTCTATTGATTGTATCGTTACCTGACTGCAAAGGAACGTTGTTCGTTGTATCGTTACCTGACTGCAAGGGAACCATGTTATTGTATCATTACCTGACTCCAAAGGAATGTTTTTTGTTGTATCGTAACCTGACTGCAAAGAAACATTGTTCATTGTATCGTTACCTGACTGCAAAGGAACGATATTCATTGTATCGCTACGTGACTACAAAAAACGTTGTTCATGGTATCGTTACCTGACTGTAAAGAAATGCTGTTCATTGTATCGTTGCCTGACTGCAAAGGAACGTTGTTCGTTGTATAGTTACCTGACTGCAAAAAAACGTTATTCATTGTATCATTACCTGATTGCAAAAGAACGTTGTTCATTGTACCGTTACCTGACTGAAAAGGAACGTTTTTCGTTGTATCGTTACCAGAATGCAAAGGAACGTTGTTCATTGTATCATTACCTGACTGCAAAGGAATGTTGTTCATTGTATCGTTACCTGACTGCAAAGGAACGTTGTTCGTTGTATCGTTGCCGGACTGCAAAGGAACGTTGTTTATTGTATCGTTACCTGACTGCAAAGGAACGTTAATCATTTTATAATCACCTGACTGCAATAAAACGTTGTTCATCGTTTCGTTACCTAACTGCGAAGAAACGTGGTTCATTGTATCGTTGCCTGATTGCGAATGAAAGTTGTTCATTGTACCGTTACCTGAATGAAAAGGAACGTTGTTCGTTGTATCGTTACCTGATTGCAAAAGAACTATGTTAATTGTACCGTTACCTGACCGAAAAGGAACGTTGTTCGTTGTATCGTCACCTGACTGCAAAGAAACGTTGTTCATTGTATCGTCACCTGACTGCGAAAGAACGTTGTTCATTGTGTCGTTACCTGCCTGCAATAGAACGTTGTTCATTGTATCGTACCTGACTGCAGAGGAAAGTTGTTCATTGTATCGTTACCTGACTGCAAAGAAACGTTGTTCGGTGTATAGTTACCTGACTGCAAAGGAACGTTGTTCATAAGAACGTTACCCTGACTGCAAAGAAACGCTGTTCATTGTATTGTTACCAGACCGAAAAGGAACGTTGTTCATTGTATCGTTTCCTGACTGCAAAGGAACGTTGTTCATTGTATCGTCACTTGACTGCCAAGGGACGTTGTTCGTTGTATCGTTAACAGACTGCAAAGAAACTGCAAAGGAACGTTGTTGATTGTATCGTGACCTGACTGCAAACGAACGTTGTTCTTTGTATCGTTACCTGATTGCAAAAGAACGTTGTTCATTGTATCGTTTTCTGACTGTAAAGGAACGTTGTTCGTTGTATCGTTACCTGACTGCAAGAGAACGTTAATCATTGTATCGTTACCTGACTGCAAAGGAACGTTGTTCATTGTATCGTTACCTGACTGCAAAAAACGTTGTTCATTGTATCGTTACCTGACAGCAAAGAAACGCTGTTCATTGTATAGTTACTTGACTGCAAAGATACGTAGTTCATTTCATCGTTACCTGACTGCAAAGGAACGTTTTCGTTGTATCGTTACCTGATTGGTATAGAACGTTGTTCATTGTATTCGAACCTAACTGAAAATGAATGTTGTTCGTTGTATCGTTACCTGAATGCAATGGAACGTTGCTCATTGTATCGTTACCTGACTGCAACGAAACTTTGTTCATTGCATCGTTACCTGACTGCAAAGGAACCAAGTTCATTGTATCGTTACCTGACTGCAAAGGAACGTTGTTCATTGCAACGTAACCTGACTGCGAATGAACTTTGTTAATTGTGTCGTTACCTGACTGCAAAGGAAAGTTGTTTATTGTATCGTCACCTGACTGAGAAGGAACGTTGTTCGTTTACCGTTACCTGACTGCAAAGGAACCATGTTATTGTATCATTACCTGACTGCAAAAGAACGTTTTGTTGTATCGTAACCTGACTGCAAAGGAACGTTGTTCATATGAAAGTTACCTGACTGCAAAGAAACGATGTTCATTGTATTGTTACCAGACTGTAGAGGAACGTTGTTTATTGTATCGTTACCTGAATGCAAGGGAACGTTGTTCCATGTATCGTTACCTGACTGCAGAGGAAAAATATCCATTGTATCGTTACCTGACAACGAAGGATCGTTGTTCATTGAATCGTTACCTGACTGCAAAGGAACCTTATTCGTTGTAACATTACCTGACTACAATGGAACGTTGTTCATTGTATCGATACCTGACTATAAAGGAACGTTGTTCGTTGTTTCGTTACCTGACTGCAAATGAACGTTGTTCATTGTATCGTTACCTGACTGCAAAGAAACGTTATTCATTGAATCGTTACCTCACTGCGAAGGAACGTTGTTCATTGCAACGTTACCTGACTGCAAAGAAACGTTGTTCATTGCATCAATAACTGACTGCCTAGGAAGGTTTTTCGTTGTATCGTTACCAGACTGCAAAGGAACGTTGTTCATTGTATCGTTACCTAACTGCCGAGGAACATTGTTCGTTGTATCGTTACCTGACTGAAGAGGAACGATGTTCATCGTATCGTTACCTGAAAGCAAAGGAGCGTTATTCATTGTATCGTTACCTGACTGCGAAGGAACATTGTTCATTGTATCGAAACCTGACTGCAAAGGAACGTTCTTCATTGTATCGTTACCTGACTGCAAAGGAACGTTGTTCGTTTTATTAATACCTGACTGCAAAGCAAGGATGTTCATTGTATCGTTACATAACTGTGAAGGAACGTTGTTCCTTGTATCGTTACCTCACTGCAAAGGAACGTTGTTCGTTGTATCGTTACCTGACTGCAAAGGAAAAATGTTCATTGTATCGTTACCTGACTGCCAAGGAACGTTGTTCGTTGCATCGTTACCTGATTTCAAAGGAACGTTGTTTATCGTATCGTTACCTGACTGCAAAGGAACGTTGTTCATTGTATCTCTACCTGACTTCAAAGGAACGTTGTTCATTGTATCGTTACCATTCTGCAAAAGAACGTTGTTTATTGTATCGTTACCTGACTGCAAAGGAACGTTGTTTGGTGTATAGTTACCTGACTGCAAAGGAACGTTGTTCATAAGAACGTTACCTGACTGCAAAAAAACGCTGTTCATTGTATTGTTACCAGACTGTAAAGGAACGTTGTTTATTTTATCGGGACCTGACTGCAAAGGAACGTTGTTCCATGTATCGTTACCTGACTGCAGAGGAACAATATCCATTGTATCGTTACCTGACAACGAAGGATCGTTGTTCATTGAATCGTTACCTGACTGCAAAGGAACCTTATTCGTTGTAACATTACCTGACTACAATGGAACGTTGTTCATTGTATCGATACCTAACTATAAAGGACCGTTGTTCGTTGTTTCGTTACCTGATTGCAAATGAACGTTGTTCATTGTATCGTTACCTGACTGCAAAGGAACGTTGTTCATTGAATCGTTACCTGACTGCGAAGGAACGTTGTTCATTGTTACGTTACCTGACTGCAAAGAAACGTTGTTCATTGCATCGTTAACTGACTGCCGAGGAAGGTTTTTCGTTGTATCGTTACCAGACTGCAAAGGAACGTTGTTCATTGTATCGTTACCTAACTGCAGAGGAACATTGTTCGTTGTATCGTAAGCTGACTGCAGAGGAACGATGTTCATCGTATCGTTACCTGAAAGCAAAGGAACGTTATTCATTCTATCGTTACCTGACTGCGAAGGAATATTGTTCATTGTATCGAAACCTGACTGCAAAGGAACGTTGTTCATTGTATCGTTACCTGATTGCAAAGGAACGTGTTTCGTTTTATTGTTACCTGACTGCAAAGGAACGTTGTTCGTTGTATCGTTACCTGACTGCAAAGGAACAATGTTCATAGTATTGTTACCTGACTGCCAAGAAACGTTGTTCGTTGTATCGTTACCTGATTTCAAAGGAACGTTGTTCATCGTATCATTACCTGACTGCAAAAACGTTGTTCATTGTATCGTTACCCGACTGCAAAGGAACGTTGTTGATTGTATCGTGACTTGACTGCAAACGAACGTTGTTCATTGTATCGTTACCTGATTGCAAAAGAACATTGTTCATTGTATCGTTTTCTGACTGTAAAGGAACGTTGTTCGTTGTATCGTTACCTGACTGCAAGAGAACGTTAATCATTGTATCGTTACCTGACTGTAAATGAACGTTGTTCATTGTATCGTTACCTGACTGCAAAAAACATTGTTCATTGTATCGTTACCTGACTGCAAACAAACGCTGTTCATTGTATAGTTATTTGACGGCAAAGAAACGTTGTTCATTTTATCGTTACCTGACTGCAAAGGAACGTTTGTCGTTGTATCGTTACCTGATTGCAATGGAACGTTGTTCATTGTATTGTTACCTAACTGAAAAGGATTGTTGTTCGTTGTATCGTTACCTGAATGCAAAGGAACGTTGCTCATTATATCGTTACCTGACTGCAACGAAACTTTGTTCATTGTATCGTTACCTGACTGGAAAGGAACGTGATTCATTGTATCGTTGCCTGATTGCAAATGAACGTTGTCCATTGTACCGTTTCCTGAATGAAAAGGAACGTTGTTCGTTGTATCGTTACCTGACTGCAGAGGAACGTTGTTCATTGCATCGTAACCTGACTGCAGATGAACTTTGTCAATTGTGTCGTTACTTGACTGCAAAGGAACGTTGTTTATTGTATCGTTACCTGACTGCAAAGGAACGTTGTTCGTTGTATCGTTACCTGACTGCAAGGGAACCATGTTATTGTATCATTACCTGACTCCAAAGGAATGTTTTTTGTTGTATCGTAACCTGACTGCAAAGGAACATTGTTCATTGTATCGTTACCTGACTGCAAAGGAACGTTGTTCATTGTATCGTTACCTGGTTGCAAAAGAACGTTGTTCATTGTATCATTACCTGACTGAAATGGAACGTTGTTCGTTGTATCGTTACCTGACTGCAAAGGAACGTTGTTCGTTGTATCGTTGCCGGACCGCAAAGGAACGTTGTTTATTATATCGTTACCTGACTGCAAAGGAACGTTAATCATTTTATAATCACCTGACTGCAATGGAACGTTGTTCATTGTATCGTTACCTGACTGCAAAGGAACGTGATTCATTGTATCGTTGCCTGATTGCAAATGAACGTTGTCCATTGTACCGTTTCCTGAATGAAAAGGAACGTTGTTCGTTGTATCGTTACCTGATTGCAAAAGAACTATGTTAATTGTACCGTTACCTGATCGAAAAGGAACGTTGTTTGTTGTATCGTTACCTGACTGCAAAGGAACGTTGTTCATTGTATCGTCACCTGACTGCGAAGGAATGTTGTTCATTGTGTCGTTACCTGCCTGCAATAGAACGTTGTTCATTGTATCGTACCTGACTGCAGAGGAACGTTGTTCATTGTATCGTTACCTGACTGAGAAGGAACGTTGCTCATTACATTGTTACCTGATTGCAACAGAATGTCGTTAATTGTATCGGTACCTGACTGCAAAGAAACGTTGTTCATTGGTTCGCTACCTGACTGCAAAGGAACGTTGTTCATTGTATCGCTACCTGACAGCAAAGGAACGATGTTCATTGTATCGTTACCTGTTGGCAAAGGAACGTTGTTGATTTTATCGCTACCTGACTATATAGGAACGTTGTTCATTGTATTGTCAGCTGACTGCGAAAATTGTTGTTCATTGTATCGTTACCTGACTGCGATGGAACATTGTTCATTGTATCGTTATCTCACTGCACAGGAACGCTGTTCATTGTATCGCTACCTGACTGCAAAGAAACGTTGTTCGGTGTATAGTTACCTGACTGCAAAGGAACGTTGTTCATAAGAACCCTTACTGCAAAGAAACGCTGTTCATTGTATTGTTACCAGACTGCAAAGGAACGTTGTTCATTGTATCGTTACCTGACTGCAAAGAACGTTGTTCATTGTATCGTTACCTGACTGCAAAGAAACGCTGTTCATTGTATAGTTACTTGACTGCAAAGATACGTTGTTCATTTTATCGTTACCTGACTGCAAAGGAACGTTTTCGTTGTATCGTTACCTGACTGCAATAGAACGTTGTTTGTTGTATTGTAACCTAACTGAAAAGGATTGTTGTTCGTTGTATCGTTACCTGAATGCAATGGAACGTTGCTCATTGTATCGTTACCTGACTGCAACGAAACTTTGTTCATTGTATCGTTACCTGACTGAAAAGGAAGCAAGTTCATTGTATCGTTACCTGACTGCAAAGGAACGTTGTTCATTGCAACGTAACCTGACTGCGAATGAACTTTGTTAATTGTGTCGTTACCTGACTGCAAAGGAACGTTGTTTATTGTATCGTTACCTGACTGCGAATGAACGTTGTTCGTTGTACCGTTACCTGACTGCAAAGGAACCATGTTTTTGTATCATTTCCTGACTGCAAAGGAACGTTTTTGTTGTATCGTAACCTGACTGCAAAGGAACGTTGTTCAAAAGAACGTTACCTGACTGCAAAGAAACGCTGTTCATTGTATTATTACCAGACTGTAAAGGAACGTTGTTTATTGTATCGTTACCTGACTGCAAAGGAACGTTGTTCCATGAATCGTTACCTGACTGCAGAGGAAAAATATCCATTGTATCGTTACCTGACATCGAAGGATCGTTGTTCATTGAATCGTTACCTGACTGCAAAGGAACCTTATTCGTTGTAACATTACCTGACTACAATGGAACGTTGTTCATTGTATCGATACCTGACTATGAAGAAACGTTGTTCGTTGTTTCGTTACCTGACTGCGAAGGAACGTTGTTCATTGTAACGTTACCTGACTGCAAAGAAACGTTGTTCATTGCATCGTTAACTGAACGTTGTTCGTTATTTCGTTACCTGACTGCGAAGGAACGTTGTTCATTGTAACGTTACCTGACTGCAAAGAAACGTTGTTCATTGCATCGTTAACTGACTGCCGAGGAAGGTTTTTCGTTGTATCGTTACCAGACTGCAAAGGAACGTTGTTTATTGTATCGTTACCTAACTGCAGAGGAACATTGTTCGTTGTATCGTAAACTGACTGCAGAGGAATGATGTTTATCGTATCGTTACCTGAAATCAAAGGAGCGTTATTCATTGCATCATTACCTGACTGCGAAGGAACATTGTTCATTGTATCGAAACCTGAGTGCAAAGGAACGTTGTTCATTGTATCGTTACCTGACTGCAAAGGAACGTTGTTCGTTTTATTAATACCTGACTGCAAAACAACGATGTTCATTGTATCGTTACCTAACTGTGAAGGAACGTTGTTCCCTGTATCGTTACCTCACTGCAAAGGAACGTTGTTCGTTGTATTGTTACCTAACTGCAAAGGAACAGTGTTCATTGTATCGTTACCTGACTGCCAAGGAACGTTGTTCGTTGTATCGTTACCTGATATCAAAGCAACGTTGTTCATCGTATCGTTACCTGACTGCAAAAACGTTGTTCATTGTATCGCTACCTGACTGCAAAGGAACGTTGTTCATTGTATTGTTACCTAACTGAAAAGGATTGTTGTTCGTTGTATCATTACCTGACTTCAAAGGAACGTTGCCCATTGTATCGTTACCTGACTGCAGAGGAACTTTGTTCATTGTATCGTTACCTAACCGCAAAAGAACGTTGTTCGTTGTATCGTTACCTGACTGCAAAGAAACGTTGTTCATTGCATCGTTAACTGACTTCCGAGGAAGGCTGTTCGTTGTATCGTTACCAGACTGCAAAGAAACGTTGTTCTTTGTATCGTTACCTAACTGCAAACAAACGTGTTCGTTGCATCGTAACCTGACTGCAGAGGAACGATGTTCATCGTACGTTACCTGACTGCAAAAGAACGTTGTTCATTGTATCGTTACCTGACTGCAAATGAACGTTGTTCGCTGTATCGTTAACTGACTTCAAAGGAATGATATTTCTTGTATCGTTACCTAACTGCAAAGAAACGTTGTTCATTGTAACGTTACCTGACTGCAAAGAAACGCTGTTCATGGTATCGATACCTGACTGCAAAAGAACGTTGTTCATTGTATCGTTACCTGACTGCAAAGGAACGTTGTTCATTGTATCGTTACCTGATTGCAAAAGAACGTTGTTCATTGTATCGTTACCTGACTGCAAAAAAACGCTGTTTATTGTATCGTTACCTGATTGCAAAAGAACGTTGTTCATTGTATCGATACCTGACACCAAATGAACGTTGTTTGATGTATCGATACCTGACTGCAGAGGAACGATATTCATTGTATTGTTACCTGATTGCAAAGGAACGTTGTTCATTGTATTGTTACCTGACTACGGATGAACGTTGTTCATTTTATCGTTACCTGACTGCAAAGGAACGTTGTTCATTTTATCGTCTCCTGATTGCAAATGAACGGTGTTCATTGTATCGCAACCTGACTGAAAAAGAACGTTGTTCGTTGTATCGTTACCTGACTGCAAATAAACGTTATTTTTTGTAACGGTATCTGACTGCAAAGGAACTTTGTTCATTGTATCGTTACCTGTTTGCAAAGGAACGTTGATTGTTGTATCGTTACCGGACTGCAAAGGAACGTTGTTTATTGTATCGTTACCTAAATGCAAAGGAACATTGTTCATTGTATCGTTACCTGACTGCAGAGGAACGATGTTCATTGTATCGTTACCTGACTGCAAATGAACGTTGTTCATTGTATCGTTACCTGACTGCAAAGGAACGTTGTTTATTGTATCGTTACCAAATTGAAGAGGAACGTTGTTCATTATATCGTTACGTGACTGCAGAGGAACGATTTTCATTGTATCGTAACCTGACTGCTGAGGAACGCTGTTCATTGTATCGTTTTCTGACTGCAATGAAACGTTGTTCATTGTATCGTTACCTGACGGCAAATGAACGTTGTTTGCTGTATCGATACTTGACTGCAGAGGAACGATGTTCATTGAATCATTACCTGACTGCAAAGAAACGTTGTTCATTGTATAGTTACCTGACTGCAAAGAAACGCTGTTCATTGTATCGTTACCTTATTGCAAAAGAACATTGTTCATTGTATTGTTACCTGACTGAAATGAACGTTGCTCGTTGTATCTCTATACCTGACTGAAAAGAAACGTTGTTCATTGTATCGTTATCTGACTGCAAAGAAACGTTGATCATTGTATCATTACCTGACTGCAAAAGAACGTTGTTCATTGTATCGTTACCTGTCTGTGGAGGAACGTTGTCCAATTTATCGTTACCCGACTGCAAAAGAACGTTGTACATTGTATCGTTACCTGACTGCGAGGAACGTTGTTCATTGTATCGTCCCCTGACTGCAATAGAACGTTGTTCAATGTATCGTTACCTGATTGCAAAGAATCTTGTCCATTGTATCGTTACGTGACTGCAAAGGAACGTTGTTCATTGTATCGTTACCGGTCTGCAAAGGAACGTTGTTCATTGTATCGTTACCTGACTGCAAAGGAACGTTGTTCGTTGTATCGTTACCTGACTGCGTAGGAACGTTGTTCGTTGTATCGTTACCTGACTGCAAAGGAACGTTGTTCATTGCATCGTTACCTGACTGCAAAGGAACATTTTTCATTGAATCGTTACCTGACTATGAAGGAACGTTGTTCGTTGTATCGTTGCCTGACTGCAAAGGATCGTTGTCCATTGTATCGTTACCTGACTTCAAATGACCGTTGTTCGTTGTATCGTTACATGACTGCAGAAGAACGATGTTCATTTTATCATTACCTGAATGCAAAGGAACGTTGTTCATTGTATCGTTACCTGACTGTAAAGGGACATTGTTCATTTAATCGTTACCTGACTGCAAATGAACGTTGTTCATTGTATCGTTACCTGACTGCAAAGAATCGTTGTTCGGTGTATCGTCACCTGACTGCAAATAAACGTTGTTCATTGTATCGTTACCTGACTGCAAAGGAACGTTGTTCATTGTTTCGTTACCTGACTGTAAAGAAACGTTGTTCATTTTATCGTTACCTGCCAGCAAAGGAACGTTTTTCATTGTATCGTTACCTGACTGCAGAGGAACGTTATTCATTGTAACGTTCCCTGACTGCAATGGAACGTTGTCCATTGTATCTTTACCTGACTATTAAGGAACGTTGTTCGTTGTTTTCTAACCTGACTGCAAAGTAACGTTGTTCATTGTGTCGATAACTGACTGCCGAGGAACGTTGTTCGTTATATCGTTACCTGACTGCAAAGGAACGCTGTTCATTGTATCGTTGCAGTCGTTGTTCGTTGTATCAGAAGGAACGTTGTTCGTTGAGTCGTTACCTGACTCTATCGGAACGATATTCATTGTATCGTTACCTGACTCCAAAGGAACGTTGTTCATTGTATCGTTACCTGACTGCAGAGAAACAATATCCATTGTATCGTTACCTGACAACAAAGGAACGTTGTTCATTAAATCGTTACCTGACTGCAAAGGAACCTTATTCGTTGTTTCGTTACCTGACTGCAAAGGAACGTTGTTCATTGTATCGTTACCTGACTGCAAAGGAACGTTGTTCATTGGATAGTTATCTGACTGCAAATGAAATTTGTTTATTGCAGCGTTTCCTGACCGCAATAGAACGTTGTTCGTTGTATCGTTACCTGACTGCAAAGAAACGTTGTTCATTGCATCGTTAACTGAGAGCCGAGGAAGGTTGTTCGTTGTATCGTTACCAGACTGCAAAGAAACGTTGTTCCTTGTATCGTTATCTAACTGCAAACTAACGTTGTTTGTTGCATTGTAACCTGACTGCAGAGGAACGATGTTCATCGTACGTTACCTGACTGCAAAAGAACGTTGTTCATTGTATCGTTACCTGACTGCAAATGAACGTTGTTCGCTGTATCGTTACCTGACTTCGAGGGAAAGATATTTCTTGTATCGTTACCTGACTGCAAAGAAACGTTGTTCATTGTAACGTTACCTGACTGCAAATAAACGCTGTTCATGGTATCGATACCTGACTGCGAAAGAACGTTGTTCATTGTATCGTTACCTGACTGCGAAGGAACGTTGTTCATTGTATCGTTACCTGAATGCAAAAGAACGTTGTTCATTGTATCGTTACCTGACTGCAAAGGAACGGTGTTCATAGTATCGTTACCTGATTGCGAAAGAACGTTGTTCATTGAACCGTTACCTGACCAAAAAAGAAAGTTGTTCGTTGTATCGATACCTGATTGCAAAACAAAGTTGTTCATTGTACCGGTACCTGACTGAAAAGGAATGTTATTCGTTGTATCGTTACCTGACTGCAAAAGAACGTTGTTCATTGTATCGTTACCTGATTGAAAAAGAACGTTGTTCATTCTTTCGTTACCTGACTGCAAAGGAACGTTGTTTATTGTATCGTTACCTGACTGCAAAGGAACGTTGTTCGTTGTATCGTTACCTGACTGCAAGGGAACCATGTTATTGTATCATTACCTGACTCCAAAGGAATGTTTTTTGTTGTATCGTAACCTGACTGCAAAGGAACATTGTTCATTGTATCGTTACCTGACTGCAAAGGAACGATTTTCATTGTATCGTTACCTGACTGCAAAAAACGTTGTTTATGGTATCGTTACCTGACTGAAATGGAACGTTGTTCGTTGTATCGTTACCTGACAGCAAAGGAACGTTGTTCGTTGTATCGTTGCCGGACCGCAAAGGAACGTTGTTTATTATATCGTTACCTGACTGCAAAGGAACGTTAATCATTTTATAATCACCTGACTGCAATGGAACGTTGTTCATTGTATCGTTACCTGACTGCAAAGGAACGTGATTCATTGTATCGTTGCCTGATTGCAAATGAACGTTGTCCATTGTACCGTTTCCTGAATGAAAAGGAACGTTGTTCGTTGTATCGTTACCTGATTGCAAAAGAACTATGTTAATTGTACCGTTACCTGATCGAAAAGGAACGTTGTTTGTTGTATCGTTACCTGACTGCAAAGGAACGTTGTTCATTGTATCGTTACCTGACTGCGAAGGAATGTTGTTCATTGTGTCGTTACCTGCCTGCAATATAACGTTGTTCATTGTATCGTACCTGACTGCAGAGGAACGTTGTTCATTGTATCGTTACCTGACTGAGAAGGAACGTTGCTCATTACATTGTTACCTGATTCCAACAGAATGTCGTTAATTGTATCGGTACCTGACTGCAACGAAACGTTGTTCATTGGTTCGCTACCTGACTGCAAAGGAACGTTGTTCATTGTATCGCTACCTGACTGCAAAGGAACGATGTTCATTGTATCGTTACCTGATTACAAAGGAACGTTGTTGATTGTATCGCTACCTGACTGCATAGGAACGTTGTTCATTGTATTGTCACCTGACTGTGAAAATTGTTGTTCATTGTATCGTTACCTGACTGCGATGGAACATTGTTCATTGTATCGTTATCTGACTGCACAGGAACGCAGTTCATTGTATCGCTACCTGACTGCAAAGAAACGTTGTTCGATGTATAGTTACCTGACTGCAAAGGAACGTTGTTCATAAGAACGTTACCCTTACTGCAAAGAAACGCTGTTCATTGTATTGTTACCAGACTGCAAAGGAACGTTGTTCATTGTATCGTTACCTGACTGCAAAAAACGTTGTTCATTGTATCGTTTCCTGACTGCAAAGAAACGCTGTTCATTGTATAGTTACTTGACTGCAAAGATACGTTGTTCATTTTATCGTTACCTGACTGCATAAGAACGTTTTCGTTGTATCGTTACCTTATTGCAATAGAACGTTGTTTGTTGTATTGTAACCTAACTGAAAATGATTGTTGTTCGTTGTATCGTTACCTGAATGCAATGGAACGTTGCTCATTGTATCGTTACCTGACTGCAACGAAACTTTGTTCAATGTATCGTTACCTGACTGCAAAGGAACCAAGTTCATTGTATCGTTACCTGACTGCAAAGGAACGTTGTTCATTGCAACGTAACCTGACTGCGAATGAACTTTGTTAATTGTGTCGTTACCTGACTGCAAAGGAACGTTGTTTATTGTATCGTTACCTGACTGCGAAGGAACGTTGTTCGTTGTACCGTTACCTGACTGCAAAGGAACCATGTTTTTGTATCATTACCTGACTGCAAAGGAACGTTTTTGTTGTATCGTAACCTGACTGCAAAGGAACGTTGTTCATAAGAACGTTACCTGACTGCAAAGAAACGCTGTTCATTGTACTGTTACCAGACTGTAAAGGAACGTTGTTTATTGTATCGTTACCTGACTGCAAAGGAACGTTGTTCCATGTATCGTTACCTGACTGCAGAGGAAAAATATCCATTGTATCGTTAACTGACCACGAAGGATCGTTGTTCATTGAATCGTTACCTGACTGCAAAGGAACCTTATTCGTTGTAACATTACCTGACTACAATGGAACGTTGTTCATGGTATCGATACCTGACTATAAAGAAACGTTCTTCGTTGTTTCGTTACCTGACTGCGAAGGAACGTTGTTCATTGTAACGTTACCTGACTGCAAAGAAACGTTGTTCATTGCATCGTTAACTGAACGTTGTTCGTTGTTTCGTTACCTGACTGCGAAGGAACGTTGTTCGTTGTATCGTTACCTGACGGCAAAGGAACGTTGTTCATTGAATCGTTACCTGACTGCAAAGGAACGTTGTTTTTGTATCGTTACCTGACGGCAAAAGGAACGTTGTTCATTGTATCGTTATCTGACTGTAAAGGAACGTTGTTCGTTGTATCGTTACCGGACTGCAAAGAAACGTTGTTTATTATATCGTTACCTGACTCCAAAGGAACGTTAATCATTTTATCATTACCTGACTTCGAAAAAACATTGTTCGTTGTATCGCTACCTGACTGCAAAGGAACGATGATCATTGAATCGTCACCTGACTGCCAAGGAAAGTTGTTCGTTGTATCGTTACCTGACGGCAAAGGAACGTTGTTCGTTGTATCGTTAACTGACTGCAAAGGAACGTTATTCCTTGTATCGTTACCTGACTGCAAAGGAACGTTGTTCATTGTATCGTTACATGACTGCAAAGAAACGTTGTTTATTGTATCGTTACCTGACTGCAGAGGAACGTTGTTTAATGTATCGTTACCTGACTGCAAAGAAACGTTGTTCTTTGTATCGTCGCCTGATTGCAAAAGAACGTTGTTAATTGAATCGTTACCTGACTGCAAAGAAACGCTGTTCGTTGTATAGTTACTTGACTGCAAAGGAACGTTGCTCATTTTATCGTTATCTGACTGCAAAGGAACGTTTTTCGTTGTACCGTTACCTGACTGCAAAGGAACCATGTTATTGTATCATAACCTGACTGCAAAGGAACGTTTTTTGTTGTATCGTAACCTGACTGCAAAGGAACGTGATTCATTGTATCGTTGTCTGATTGCAAATAAACGTTGTTCATTGTACCGTTACCTGACTGAAAAGGAACGTTGTTCGTTGTATCGTTACCTGATTGCAAACGAACGTTGTTAATTGTACCGTTACCTGAATGAAAAGGAACGTTGATCGTTGTATCGTTACCTGACTGCAAAGAAACGTTGTTCATTGTATCGTTGTCTGGCTGCAAAGGAACGTTGTTCATTGTGTCGTTACCTGACTGCAATGGAACGTTGTTCATTGTATCGTACCTGACTGCAGAGGAACGTTGTTCATTATATCGTTACCTGACTGAGAAGGAACTTTTTTCATTTATCGTAACCTGACTGCTGAGGAACGTTGCTCATTGTATCGTTACCTGACTGCAAAGGAACGTTGTTCATTGTACCGTTACATGACTGCAAAGAAACGTTGTTTATTGTATCGTTACCTGTATGCAGAGGAACGTTGTTTGATGTATCGTTACCTGACTGCAAAGAAACGTTGTTTAATGTATAGTTACCTGACTGCAGAGGAACGTTGTTTGATGTATCGTTACCTGACTGCAAAGAAACGTTTTTTTTTGTATCGTTACCTGATTATGATAGAACGTTGTTCATTGTATTGTTACCTACCTGAAAAGGATTGTTGTTCGTTATATCGTTACCTGAATGCAAAGGAACGTTGGGCATTGTATCGTTACCTGACCGCAAAGGAACTTTGTTCATTGTATCGTTACCTGACTGCAAAGGAACCATATTCATTGTATCGTGACTTGACTGCAAAGGAACGTTGTTCATTGCATCGTAACCTGACTGCAAAGGAACTTTGTTAATTGTGTCGTTACCTGACTGCAAAGA